>JAHWFP010092789.1:103429-123255 GCA_023313725.1 Lithobius niger | reverse complement strand
GTCAAACATTGGGTGATTATCACGATTGCAATTTATTAACTGACATGGTGCTCCTGGGTGACATTTTTCAGGCTTATCGCACCATGTGCTTGAAATATTATAGACTAGACCCTGTCCATTACTTTCGTCTTCCAGGTTTGGCGTGGGATGCAGCATTGAAATTAACCAATGAAAAACTTGAGTTATTAACAGATATCGATATGTACATGATGTTCGAACGAGGGGTACGTGGTGGTGTCTCCATAATATCGAATCGTTACACAAAAGCTAACAATCCTTACCTGCGAAATTATAACCCTGATGCAACTACGTCATACATAGAGTATTTGGATAAAAATAATCTGTACGGTTTTTGCTTGATGCAATCCTTACCATATTCAGGTTTTCGTTGGTTAACGGCTGAAGAAATAGCTAAGTTTGACGTGACAAATATACCTGAAAATTACACTGGATATGTTTTAGAGGTAGATTTGGATTATCCTGAATACTTACACGACAAACATTCCGATTATCCCTTAGCACCAGAAAATCTACCAATAACTTACGAAATGTTGTCACCTTACAACAAAGAACTGCATGCACTATTCAAATTACCAAATTCGACTAAAAAATTAGTTTCACACTTTCTTCCCCGAAAAAATTACGTTTGTCACTACAAAAACTTGCAGTTCTATCTCTCGCATGGTTTGGTGCTTAAGAAAATACACAGAGTAATGACTTTCAAACTAAAAGCTTGGTTAAAAACGTTTATCGAATTTAATACTGAAAAACGTCAACAGGCTACAACTGAATTAGAACGTGATAATTTTAAACTGGCAAACAACAGTATTTATGGAAAAAGCCTGGAGAACATATGTAAACACGTATCGATCAAATTGACAACAACATTGGCTAGTACGAGGAAATTATTAGCCAAACCCTCAGTCACATACTTCAATCCATTAACTGACAAGTTAGGTTTGTTTAGACTACACAGGTTAAAAGTAATATTAAACAAGCCAGTTCACTGAGGATTTGCTGTGTTAGACCTATCTACATTATCGATGTTTGAATTACATGATGGATACATCATTCCAAAATATGGTGATAATTGTAAATTATTAACGATCTATACCGATTCGTTCATCTATCACGATTCACCGATGATTTGTATCGGGACATGGCTGAATCACGTCATTTGTTTGACACGAGCAATTACCCAACCAATTATTTTTTATTTTTCGACGAAAAATGAAAGATGAAACTGGATCCATAACCATTTCTAGGTTTGTTGGATCGAAATAAAAAATGTATATGGTAGAGTATGACAGTACAATAAAAAAGGTTGGAAAAGGGATAAAGAAATCTGTTTTACGGAATCATGTAACTATTGATGATTACGTACATTGTTTACAGGAACGACAACGCTTTTCCTATTCAATGACAAACATTAGAAGTTACGATCATTTGTTATTTGCCATCGAACAACGAAAACTTTGTTTAACAGCTTACGATGACAAGCGGTGGATCTTACCCTGCGGCATTGTTACAGTTCCTTGTGGCCATTACAGCACGTTATAAATAAAGCCACAACACCCGATAGTGCTGTTATTTAATTACAAGTGTACGAACAATGAGGAGCAAATTGATGTACAGCACAGATTCCACGAATCTGTTCACTACTACGGGACAAGAAGACTTTTGTCGTTAACTGGTCTATAGATGGTGAACAATCAGCGCACAACATGGCCAGAGCAGGATTTTTCCGTGCAACACGTGATAACAACGACTGTGTTCTTTGTTCCTCTTGTGATTGGAAATTTTTTTTCGTGGAGTATAACTAATCTCCAGATTAGTACCTTCAGAGTATCACAAGACAATGAATCTGAACTGCCCCTTCATAAAGCGCTATCTACATGGGTTGAATGTATTATCCGAACTAGCAAACGTTTTCCCTGAAAGAGCGCTCTATGGTAAAGGATGTGGTCGTGGATTCAGTTGTAACAATCAGTTTACCGATCGCTTTTTCAAAGAAGCATTGTAAACAACATATGTAAAAACATATGTAAATTATAGTATCTATAATGTGAAGAAATTTTATTTGTATTTGTATTTACTTTCACTTTCATGTTTTTGTCGTTGATTTATTGCTTTTATTTACATAATATTTAACATTGAAACATTATTCCATCCAGTTTATTCTTATAAAATTGAAATGAGTTAAACATAACCCATAGACTTAAATAAATTTAAAAGATGTGTCAGAAGTGAGACTCGAACTCATGCCCTCATTTGAGGATCAGGACTTGTATTTGATGCCTTAGATCACTCGGCCACTCTGACCTACATATTGTTGAAATATGAAAGATAACCATATAGGAATAACGTTACTTTTTTTGGTGACCTTCACCTTCGACCCCGCGTACGTGACATGAATACGTAAGTAGGAGCCGGAGCCGTGGCATCATATAACAATTTTCTAACTACTGCTACCAAAGAGATTCCTCATTGTCGACTGGAACAAGTGACTTTAGGTGTCCCCACAAATAAAGGTCAAGTGGATTCAGATCTGGTGAACGTGAGGGCCTCGCATACGGTACACCTCTACCAATCCATTGATCAGGTTAGGCACAATTTAGGAATTGTCGTGCTAGGAGGCTAAAATGCATGAACCACATTTGTTGTCTGATACCCAATGGAACATCCTGCCAACACCAACAATGCCAGCCCAAATTGTTCAGACTAAACCTCTGTTGGTTTCTACCTGGGACAATGCCGCATAGATTTTCCTCCGCCCACAGGTGGTTATAATGGAAAGTAATGATGCCATCCCTGGTAAAGCTTGCTTCATCAGTGAACAGAACTGAAGAAATGAACACAGGGTCTTCGGCACATAGCTGCATAAACCAATAGCAAAAAATGCTGCTCGTGCTGGATGGTCGGACAGTGAAAGTGCCTGAACACGCTGGAGGTACTGGCTCCAGAAGTTGCCTCTATCCGGTCCAGGATTCGTTACTCTACAGCAGACGTTCTGATAGCTCTTTCCCTTCCCCAGTTGGCAGTAATAGGCTCGGATCTTCCAGTCTCTCGAAGGCGACAGTCACAAAGGTTTGCCTATTTGATATTTACCAATTTCGGAAAGATTCATGATAGAGGGATTTACCACTTGACTGTTCCCATTTGCGCGTCCATACATGAGATGCATGGCAGCAAATTCCCGGAATGAGTATGCCTCCATAGTAATGCACGCAAGTTCAACTTCTAATAAATTAAAATTGCAACAAGCTGCGAAAAAAGTGATTATGAAAAGAAATCTGTTATCCAAAGCCTACTTGCCTTGTTGAAATGTGACCTAAATCAAGAGAAATGTGGCTAATAAAAGAAGTTACATGAAATGCGAAAAAAGTGACGATTAAAAGAAATCTGCTATCCAAAGCCTACTTGGCAGGTTGACATATGACCTAAACCAAGAGAAATGCGGCGAATAAAAGAAGTTCAACGAGATGCAAAAAGAGTGATGATCAAAAGAAATCTGCTATCCAAAACCCTCTTGGCTTGTTGCAATGTGGCCTAAATGAGGTGCAATGCGACTGATAAAAGAAGCACAACGAGATGCACAGAAAGAGATCAATGTTTCCCAGCAAGACCTGTATTGGTGTTGGTGGGTAGCCATGAAGTACTGTTTTCACTGTCATTACTTGTCACAACTGCTCTACAGGAAAGGCTTACTGGAGCCTTTTATGTAACTTGAAAAAGCAGGCCTTCCAGACTAATGGCCTTTTGTCTTGTTTTGATGTGTACTAGGATCCATCATTAAGTTTTGGCCAGATTTTTCATAGGACATAAGAAGTCTGCCCCCTACTTATCCCCCACCTTGCCCCATTTCCCCATCCGCAAAGCTTTGAGACATCAAATCAACATTACATTATGAAGTAATGAAATTGCAAGAAGGATGTGTCAACTGTAGTTGTTTGGACAAATTAGTTAGAAAGTTCTGGAAAAACTTCAACATTTTACCCCTAACTTTGGGGGTGCAGTAACAAAAAACGGATGCATTTCCGGACCCATGTTTATAGGACTTTTTAGTCTTACTTCTGATCATAGACTGCACCCTGAAGTTTGGCCAGACCTTTCAGGTACACCCTGTATAAAACAACTCATTAAGAGAGCAGGGTCTTTACGTACTTACAGTTGTCCCGTGTGCATCGCAGTTTACGCCAGTCCGTAATCCGATAATCCAGGCCGGAGAAGGAACCGGAATTATGGTAGCCAGCCTGGTCACTGGGATATTTCCCTAATCTGCAGATAAGTACTTTGGCCCCAATATAGAACAGCTTAACTATTGTTATGATCGTATGATAACTTGATAGTCTCCATATTGAAGTGTCATTTGAATATTCACTACACATAGCTATCCCGATATTATGGTATCTGGTGTTATCAACCTAGAACATATCATAACAATGGTGTCTAGAAGTGGATTCAAATACTCTTAAATCCTCAGAGGCTAATAATAATTTAAAAATTTGTTTGTGTAGTGTGTGCGGACAAAAACTGTAGATTATGATAAAATAATAGCGAAGATTGCCGTAAGTTAGGCTGATAACAATTAGCGTTTAGTGGAAGGAATTGTTCCTTATTCATTGACGGCTTTGGAGTGGCAGATCGCCGGTTAAATCATGGGTATTGTTTACGGCGTTCGTAGCTCGTTTACTGCATTTTTCTGACAAATATGCCATTTTGTAGACGTTTAGTTAAGGCTATATAATTCTTTTTAGAAACCTGATAGTTAAGTAGGCTTAAATTGTTACGGTAAATCCAGTGGATTATTATTGTATTGTGATTTTTTTGTGGGTGGCCGAGTACTAATTACTCAATACTTATTCTGGATTGTGACATTCAAATTGCTTGTAATTGATTTGTGCCGATATCAGTTACTTGAAATAAATTATTCTCTTCTTTTTAATCATTGATTTTGACTAGATCTAGGGATAGAATGGTGGTACTTGTTCATCAAGGGGCAGGCCTCTTATTAAGCGTACAATTAATGACGATGTCATTGATCCTAGCATCATTTCCTCCAGCACTCCTAGAAAGAGTAGGCGTATTGCCTAACGCATTGTTAATTCCGATTCCGATACTGAAATCTCAACTGATGGGCATGCGGGAATTCTACCGCCAAATTCAGAGCGGGAGCATTCTCATACGCAGACACGTAGGGACACGTATAATATGAATTCTCACGTCTGCACGATTTTGCAAGCAACACCACCTAACGCAAGCAACAGCACCTAATGTTGGAGTTAGCTAGTTGGGAAATAATGTTAACACTACACTTAATGGTAAACTTAATGAGTCACCTGTGTCCCAAACCATCACAACTTGTTTACAAGCAAATAATGATTCTGTTAAGCAATTATTGCAGCAGACCACGTATAGTCACTTACACATGATCCAAAAAATGGCAGATTTCTTCCAATCACAACAGCAGAACACAAATTCTGTAGAATTAGTTTGTGATTTAATTGAAACCCTTTGGTATCAACAATTAGCGAACGGATCAGGGAATAAAAGACTTTGGGAGGCAATTAGAAGTGCGAAAAAAAGCAATCACTCCTTTTCAAGGTGAAGAATCGTTGGATGTATTCACCTTTTCATCTATGGTTGAAAATTTGAGACTTTGGACCCGTCTCGTAAGGACTCAGAATTAATTTTGGTTGCTTGTAGCAAATGTGCGAGAAACACATGGAAATATTCAGATAGCTGATCTCAATGAGTGGACAAATTAAAGGAAATGTTGGTCGACCGTTTCGGTTGTGCGGGAAAAAGTATAACCATGAATAAGTTTTACATTTCCGAGATAAAGGAGGGCAAATCTATCGATAAAATTCTCAGATAGGTTAGAAGGAACGGCATCAGCACTTTGGCATGTTAAGCCCGAGGATAGCGCGGAGGAGAAGTTGCACGAGCTCGAATCTATGGACGAGGGATTGCGTTCAGCTTTTCACCATGCTATGCCACCTGGAGTAGAGTGGTATCTTTCTGCAGTAGATATGGCCTCATTTAGGGCTATGTACAATGCAGCTATTAAAAAGAGAGCTATTTTGGAAGGTTACGTTGGGAAACGGTGTTGGGCAATTTCAGCAAAAGAGGCTGAATCTACAGTGAATAAACCAACAGAAGAGAATGGAATAAATAATCTCGCTTTAGGTTCAGTGGTAGAAAAAGAGTAAAAGTGTGAAAGAAGCATACATAAAATTCAGAATACTTCAGTTGATTTAAATAAGCCTAGAGTAAGCACTGTAGGCAGAAATTTACTTACTGATAAGGTTATCGTTGTTTAGAGCATGGGCACTTTAAGAGGGAATGCACAACTAAAGAGGATAACTTAGCACTTGTTCTGCAACATAATGCAGCCAGGCGTAACCGGGAATGGACAACAAGACAGGGTTAATAATAATAATAGAAGTGATTGTGGTAATAGTCAGGTTAGGAAAACAAGGGAATTATTTTTCTGGTTTCGAAACTAGGGATGCAGCTCAGTTTAACTAGTCAATAAAATCTTCACTACTAATTCCGCTCATTTTAAAAAAGAAGACCCTCCTTAGTCCTGCAAATTTTCGACACAACTTCCTCTGGCTTCTTCAGGCTCCCTTAAGGACTGAGCAGAACTATGGTTACATCTTTTACTACTTTGACTACGACATTTTTCCTCCTTTGAATTGGCACGCGTCCATAACCTCCGGTTTTTACAAGGCAGCTCACTTCAGATGTTGATTGTTGCCTCCAAAAATTACAAGGCTGCGTCAAACTGCTTCTTCCCTTCCACTCATGTTCAAGAACTGCATCCAGCTCACGTCTGACTCAGTGCATGATATTGGGGTTTGACATTCCTTGAATATTCATAAATGGGATATTGTGTTTACCATGATGTTGAATGGCAATTGACTCCAGACATCGGAGGTGACTGTCCCTCGCAGAGTTGGCATAAACCAGCGTTTTAGTCTTCTCCCATTTAATTTCGTGTTTTGTTTCCATGCAATGGAACCAGGAGAGGATAGAAATCATATCTAATGAGACGGGAAGATTTCTGTTCTCTCCTGATTCTTAGGGGTGCTAACTATAAAAGATGGACTTAAAAAATGTTGGGTCGTCAGTTTTTTGTGGACCACCCTGTACACCGCTTTGCAACCATTGTTTGGATCACCCATAGCTAATTCTTCTTTTTGCTTCTGAGTCATCTGCATTGTGGCTTCTCCTGCTTCTCTTTCAATTCTTCCCAACAATCCTGGATTTTAAACCTCCAACATTACATAGACACGTAGTAAAATCACTTTACTGCGGAACCAGTGAGGTGCTAAAAAAAGAGAGGTTTTACTACATACCTACGTAATGTTGAAGGTTTAAAATCCAGGATTGTTGGGAAGAATGGAAAAAGAGAACCAGAAAAGAGAAACAAGGAAGATGACTTATAAGGAAAAAGATGAATTAGCTATGGGCAATGTGAAAAACACAAGGAAAGCAGTGTATTGTATTCCATGTAATGGATGCAAAGCGATGTATATTGGTGACACATGCTAGGGAATGCGGACAAGGATTGGACAGCACATTGGAAAAAAAAACAGAAATGAAGCAGAGGACAATGATATTGCAATCACAACACAACACAAACTTGGATGGGAGAAGACTAAAACGCTGGTTTATGCCAACTCTACGAGGGACAGTCACCTCCGATGTCTGGAGTCTACTGCCATTCAACATCATGTGAAATACAATGTCCCCCTTATGAATATTCAAGGATCGCCAAACCCCTATATGATGCACTTAGTCAGCCGTGAGCTGGATAAAGTTCTTGAACCTGAGTGGAAGGGAAGAAGCAGTTTGACGCAGACTTCTTGTAATTTTCGGAGGCAACAATCAACATCTGAAGTGAGCTTGCCTTGTAAAAACCAGAGGCTATGGATGCGCGCCAATTCAGAGGAGGAAAAATGTCGTAGCCAAAGTAGTAGAAGATGTAACCAGAGTTCTACTCAGTCCTTAAGGGAGCCTGAAGAAGAAAGAAGAAGTTTTGTCTAAAATTTGCAAGACTAAGGAGGGTCTTCTTTTTGAAAATGAGCAGAATTAGTAGTGTATTTATTGATGATAGTAGTGAGTTTCAAAATAGTTCCAATAAGTGATTTTTCAGTTTAACTCGGGTTATAAATAGAATTTTGGTAAAGAAAACAACTCTGGTGGTAGTTATGATAGTGGAAGCCAAGGTCAACAGCAATATAACTACAATAACGGCAGCCAACAACAAAGCACCCAGCAGCAAAATCTAAATGGGCAAGGGTATAATTCTAATAATAACCAGGTTTCACAGCATGCTACACAGTTAGAACAGGTAGATAACTCTAATCAAGCCAAACATCAATCAAAAAACGGGTTGATAGCCTGAATACGGACAGGGATTTTAGGTTACAAACCCCACAGCAAGAACAAGGTAATAACGACAGTAATCAGTACGTTAGCACTAGTCAAGTTTAAACTCCTGGTAATCCAGAAGTATATGGAGGTAAATGACATGCGTTAAATATCAAAACCGTCAGCCTGTTTCCCAGTGATCAGGCTGATAAATGTTGCTTAAATTATATGCAGAAGTTGAATGGCATCAGCAGATAATGTCTTTACCCGATAGCGATGTTAACATTACCTCATTTATCTTCTTATTGTGGTTTCGTCGAATGTTAATCACGTTTCCCTCCTACAGCTTTTATATGCCTCACTCTGCGGTTTGTAAGACTTGTAGGTGAAGTGAATAACCTGTACCAAGGTATTTATTATTACTTCATCGCACGAGTCGGCCAGACAACAAGTGTCGTGTTGTACACTGTGAAATGGATTGTTGCTGGACTGCACTTTGCGACTTCGCTATTGTTGTATATTTTAATCTGACTTGTTAGTTTCCATCCTTGTTTGTAAATTGAAGCGACACGTCACGATCACCTCCCCCCTAGCAGCCTATGCACCCTGACCGCTATTAGCTGTTCCATGAAGTAGAATCACGATCATGTAAGGTTTTATCCTGTACCAAAAGATCAGCACCCAATTAATCTGTTCCCAATATGAACTATGCATTGTTGTAAACAGTATCATGAATTTTGTGTCACCAAGCATATCCAAATCCAGTTTCAAATATTGTCCCCCGCGACCGTAGTTGCAACTAATGTTTTGACGTATGTCACCTATCCATGGATGATTTAAGCCACGTATTGTCGCATAATTGTTTCAACCCAATTTCGTCCTAACTCGAACTGTATTTGTCAACCCCACCATATCAGAATAAAGCAGTGAAGCCTGTCATCCCCAAAAATCGTACTGTATGGGTCGTCTGCTTACCTTGGCCTCTGGACAGTAGTAAGTATGTGGATTGCCATCGTATGTCCTCTAGTATTCACCGTATTGCGTGTAATGTGGGCACGTAATTTTGAGAACTTTAATCGTCGACCGTGTACAGAAAAACAACATCTTCCATTCGTCGTGCTTACGGAGTAGCAGTAAATCTTTGCTTTAGTAGTAAAATATTAATGACACTACATTAATGGTAGCACAGTAAAGTTGTCCCAGTAAAGCAACCTACTTCTTCAAACGGTTTTACGTGGCCCAATCAATATATGTTTCAAACGAAAAAATTCAATCCCGATCGTTCTGCTTTAACTCAGGTCATCGTATGCAATAATTTGCTGAAGTTGGGGACAGTCCAGTGCCAAAGGCAGTTAGTGTTTCTTGTTCTTTCAACGTGACCCTAGAAACTTAGACCCCTGATAACCAACCCTAGCACAACACGACCTGTAGATGTACTTAACCTAAATCCTTTGTGTGACAAACTTTCTCCTTGATTTACTACGTGTTCTGCACAAGATACTAGTCACTCAAGCGTCAGATCAAGAGGGATAAATGTTTATTACCTTTTATTGTCCTATCAAATGTATCCTTTGTGCGACCTAAAAGTGATTCCTCTCCCTTCGTGAAGTTAACGGTAAGTCGGGGGAAGGAACAATACTTCTTGATGAAATGTTTGTTATTTGTGCAGTGTTTAATAGTGTTCTTGATTTGTGTAGGGACCATAGTTTGTTGGGTTGTCCGCCCAATTGGTAAAGTGTGAATTACTTGTTGGTCAACATGGTATATCCAGGTTATGCCCCTTATCCTCTGCAAACCCCCTTCCCCCAAGTTATAAGGGTGTCAAAATATTGACCGAACACAATTATCAGATTTGGGCTATACGCCTGCTTGGTTTTAAAATCAAACATGGTTGGGGACCGTTTTAGACGATCCACCTCCAGGTCCTGGAACATTGCCAAATTTTATTACAGAATATAACACTAAGAATGGCGCTTGCATTTGTTTTCTCTATCAGGCAATTTCCCCAGAAATACTATTCCAATTCCAGGGCATAACAAGTGCTCGTATGATTTAGGACACTTTACGTAACTGTTATGGTAGGCATCACCGTAATTACACAGAGTTCTTATACATTCAATTTAATAATGTAAAAATTGGCCCTAATGTAATTATCCCGTCCTATATAAAAGGGTGACAGGGTTAAGCCAATCTTGTATTGCAGCGGGTAAGCAGGTAGAAGAAAGGGAAGTATGCATGGTGATACTAGATGGTTTGGATCGTCCTTCATTCGAGGTTACTTGGGATGTGTTGTATTTGCAACCTGCTTACACTATTGACCTTGCTCAACTTAGCCTAACACCACAGACAACTACTTACAGAAGATAACCAATAAGTAGCAACTCTCCCTATCCTTATACCACTCCTTATCCTATGCAACCTTGTCCTCCCCATATAGCAACTGCCGAAACAGTAGAGATAAGACCTGGGTCTGGGTGGTAGTCCTGTGGGGATTTAAATCATCGATTCGCCCAATGTGACTGAATTCCCTTCCAACAATGCGTAGGCACGAGGTGTGAATACCGTTACCGATATGGGCATTCAAAATCACTCCGTGGCAATAATGACATACAGGGTCCACATCATAACCTAAACAGCATAAAGACTTAGATTAAGAAGACGAAGACATGCGCACACCTGTTCAGTGCCTCCACAACAATGCTCCAGCCGAATGATCGCATGGTGTTTTGAAACAAGTGACGTCACTTTAGGGACTATCACAGGCACAAGTAAGTATGAATAAGTCCAAGAGATATGTTATGGTTTTTAAACAGTGTGGTAATATGTACGAGTCTGTTGGACCTCAGGTTCAACCCACTGCCCTTATTGATTTAAGGAAAGATTCTGTAAATGATGTACAGGTTGGAGCTGTGACTTGTAGCCTGGAAATTATGCACAGACGCTACGGACACGTACCTTGTGATTGCATTGTGAAGTTATTTACCAAGGGTCACGTAATTGGTCCCAAGTTGACTGGTAAAGCGCCCTGCTTCTGTACGTATGAGCTAGTACTAAAACGTGCAATAAACCTCAGCTACGTTTGTCGTATGTCTGTGCATCACGTCCGCTCGCTCAATGGAACCTAGCTGTTTTTGGGACCAGCAGTGTCCCAGGTTGCAATGGCGACTTGTATTTCCTTAGCGTGGTTGACATATATTGCAGAAAGTGTTTTGTTATCCCACTCACTCACAAATCTCATGTTTTTGGTGCTTCCAAGCTTTGGTGCTTGAGCAAGAAACTAGAACAGAGCTAACTTTACAGCGTATAGTTAGCGATAATGCTGGGGAATTTATTAATAATGAATTTCAAGCGTTTTGTCCGTCTAAGGGTATCCAATACATGCGCAGTGCCTCAGTGCCTCCACAACAAAGCTCCAGCCGAGTGAACGCATGGCGTTTTGAAACAAGTGACACGTGCCCTTTTGGGGGCTCTCAGCTTCCCCCTTTGTTTTTGTATAAGGGCTGCAGTAGACGCCTGTAATACATTAGACATTAAAGCTTTGGAAGAGGGAGTGCCCGCCCCCCCTTGAGAAATACTCCGGTTATGAGCTCCATGTGTTTAAGGCTAAGAGGTTTGGTTGCTTAGTTTACCTACATTTGGATAAAGCAAAATGAGATACCTTTGCACCTACGGCTTGACCACATGTGAAATTGGGGTATGATTTCCATGCTCGGGCCTATACTCTATAATCCTATATGACCCATTGACCAACGTTCTGTTTATGATGTACATGTCGATTTTGTAGAGGATCAAAATGCTTCCATATTTTTTGGATGGGTTCCTCCTCCTCAAGTGTGAGTTGGGATGATTCAGAAATGCAGGTGCTTAGTGCTAACACCGTCCAAATGTTATCACTGACGATTCGTCCTACGATAGTGATAGTGGGGAAGTTCCTCAATTTGTTAACAACACCTCCACCATCACCTGTACCTGTAGTTTTGAGGGTTGCTCACCGAATCCATACTACATCTCCTCGACACAATTCTGTATCTCCACTAACAGTTGAACATGTAAATGTTCGGCGCTCTCGCCGTGTTCAAGGCCTACCCCCAGAAGTCTTGCCTCAATGAAGATTACGCATCTACTAGTTGAGTGTTGTTGTATTTTGATGATGCCTATGGCCTTATAGGTAGGACATAGCCATTAAATAAGTGAAAATGAACAAGTACTAAAACCTTAACTAACCTAATCTAATAATAATTACCGTAACAATTGACTTTCTGACGAGAAAGGCCACTAACTTAGTAATAAGGAAAAGTGGTATCCCAAACTTTTCTGGTTTATTTTAAATGTTATTGCTTATGTTTGTATATGGAGGCGTGGGGTCGAAACCAGCACTCTACCTACCATTCTGTGTGTTTCCCTGTACTAATACCGAGGAAGTTTCATTTTTTGGATCTAAACAGACGGTCGTATACTAATTGTATAATTTTGTTTCGTGACATACACCCGAATGTACATCATTGAGTGGTCACGAGGGCGTTCTGTGGGAGGTTTGTAATTTGTTAATTGCGTTTCCCTCCTACAGCATTTCCCCTACGAAAAGTCCACATCTGGCCCAGATATGTAACTACCAGAACTGGATATTCCAGATCTGGCCAGATCTGTCCATATCAGGACTTCCCAGATCTGGATGTTCCTGATCTGGCCAGGTCAAGAGTTCCCAGATATTGATGAATTTCCAGATCTGGCCAGATATGTCCATATTCCATATCTGACCAAGTCACGAATTCTCGCTGGATGAACAACCAGGGATGGTGATTAAACCTCATAGAGGCTTAGTGCTTAAGATTTATTGTGGCAATCCCCCCCCCGCCAGCCCACATAAACAGAACAACTTTTTTTGAACAATTTTTTTTGTAAAAACAGTAAAAGTAAAAAAAAATCTATTTAAAATAGTACCTTATTTTATTACTCTGTGACCGAGACACTCCCATTAGGCCTGTGGCTCGGTGCAGCACCCAAAGCACCCCCCTTAATCCGGCCCTGTGCACAACTGGCATTGCCAGATTCGCTCGCTGGCAACTAGTAACGAGCAATAATTTTCTGCCTGAAAGGCCGTAATGCGATCAAAAACGTATCAGTAAGACTAAAAAAAATTGGTCGTAAAATGCGCGTTTGTAATTATAGTATTTTTATTTTTTACAAATGCAAGTATCGCTTGTTATTCATTTAAACTAGTAGCATTAATCTGAAGACTGAAGTGAATATAATTTGCTGGTTTAATAATAGTCGTCGAAAGTTTTGAATAGTTTCCATGGTAACTATAGGAAACCGACTTTGGATTTTGAAAGCTGCGTGCGTGCGCGTAGGCGCAGTGAAAAGGCCATATAAACGTTGGCGACGCTCCTACCTGCTGATGTGTTAACTAATCCGATTGCTCAAATATGGATCACGTGACCCTTAGCTACCCAATCCCAGCTGTCTTTGCTTTTAAAACTTGGAGGAGTTGCTTATCCAAAATGGCGAACCCCCATGATGCAGAAGTTGCTGTGAATTTCTGAAGCATTACATAGGATTTCTGTTGGCATAGGAATGCATAGGTGTCGGAGCCGGGGGGGGGGGGGGGAGGCAGGGGGGCCATGGCCCCACCACTTTTTTGCTGGGACCAATAATAGCCCCCTCAGTTTAAGAAATCGGGAGAAAGAAAACATTTTTTTAGTTATCTTTTCATTTTAATGTTGGTCTGGCATTTTAATTTCAGTTTTTATGAATACATAATAAAGCTAGATTCGGAACAAACGACTGCAAAGTGATGGGGCACACGAATCGAACACGATTGCTTTGCACAAGCGCAGCTATGTAAAGAAAAGTTTGTATATTCAACGTGCTAGTTTCGTAAGTGAAACTAACGTTATTACGTTAAATCTGCTAAAAGCTAATAAAATTGAGTGACAATGTGCTATATTACAGCTTTTTTAATGTTGGTTTTGTTCCCTTTTAAATTGCTTTCGTTCCGCTTTGTATTGCACACAGTATAACAAAGAACGAAAGCAAAAAAAAAGGAACGAAACCAACATAAAAAAGCTGTAATTTCTACACTTCTTATAATACAACCTGAAATGTTCATTAATTTTATTAAAAATGTGATAAATATTGGGATAAAAATTCTGGCAATACTTCATCGCAGCCAACTCTACCTGGCCCACTTATTGTGGCGATCATAATCTTGCAATCCGTCCCTAACCCCTCGCCACTCTGACTTACTACTACAAAAATAAATTGGAAGTTGGGCCACCAGCAAAAATCATAAACTAGGAATAATAGTACAGCAAACAACCATTATGCACTTACGCTTCACTTAAGTCATGTGACACAGAATCAATACTAGCATTCAGTCGTAGGTATGTACATATTTTTTGGAGGGTCGAGGGCAAATTCTAGCGCCCCTTCCAGCGCCCCTTCATGCCACTTGCTAGAAAACGTATGACCACTTTATTTTTATTGTACGATTACTTTTCTTGCTTTACGTAATGTATGATTCATAAAAAAAAGTTTTGAAGAAAATAACAAATTTAGATTTTTCCAATGATTTTAATGTCCTTCCGCTCGTATTGATTTTTTTTTTTTGGGGGGGGGGGTAGGGCTTGGTTCCTGTTCCCTGAACCGCCTCCCCCCCTTCCCACATCTCTGCGATATACGCAACTGCTGGCATTTGGCCCCCTCACTTTTTTAAAGGTAGAGGCGCTCCTGTAGGAATATGATACGAAAAGTGAGCTGTCTTTAAAGGTCTGCTGATGATCAAACACTACATTTTGACGAACGATGAGGACGTTCTGTGTGGCACGCGAAACGCGTCGTGGTGCGTTCTCCGTGATGGTTGGTTTTGACCTTGAAAGCTTTCGTTATCGACCTCGCAATACCGGTATCGGGACTAGAATGGAATGGATGGCTGAACTGTGTGGTTAAGTGACCGACAAATCTAATACAGTTATCGTTTTCTTGTGTGTTTTATTTGATCAACGTTATTACTTTAAGATACTACTGTGCTTGGACTAGCTGTGAGATGCTAGCTGCCTACATTTTTATGAATTGGAAAAACATTACGCCACGTTACTGGTAGCCTAGGTAATCGTAAAACAGGTTAAGTGATAAATCAGTACATCATTCACTTGTGGTACCGACATGATAATATTCGTGTATGATATACAGTAATTCATAAAATTTACATATTTTGAGAAATGGAAATGAAAGAATTTAGTTCAATCTGGTGTCATTTTTATTTTAGTTTGAGGAACATAAAAAAATTCTGTTTGACTCAAAAAATAGTTTTGTTCCACCTCTCTGACTTCGAAATAATACTTTTAAATTATAAAATCTTCACTTTTGGCCGCAGTGTAATTGGAATTTTGTTCCCTTTAGGCCTGGCTTTTTTTTTTTTACTGGGGTTATCTTAGTAATTTTTTTTACTTGGTTTGGGTGATGGGGCCCACTATTTATATTCATGGTACGGGGAGGGGGGGGGGGAGGGGGAGAAAAGCTACCCTGAAAAAAATTACGAGCCACGGTGGTAAAATCCTTAAAAGAAAACCTTAACCTTAACCTTTTTTTTTATTAAGGCCTAATTTGTACTATGCATTATTTGCCCCAATTCATGTGAAAGGTTGCATAAGAAAGATTGGGGGTCAAAATAAAAAAAAAATCATTTAGTCTATTGAATTGAAGTTTGCGAAATGGAACCAAGCCAATGTTTTTTATGCTGCCCGAGATCAGTTTTGATTATTATCCCCCATAGGCTATATTTGAAACTATGAAACCACAAAACTGAAGCATACATAGGGCCCCCTCTCACTAGGCAATCAGGTCGCTGCAGCCAATGAGAATGTAACCAGGGTGCAACGGCCACTGGGATCCCAGGCGGCGTGCAGGCAACCGCATTCATTTTTCACCACGTGATCGAGAATTATCAAAGGAAAACAGAAGTGGCCGCGTAGCACATCGCCACGTTTTTTGGCCGCCTAGTGCGCGGGGCCGTTAATGTACTTACACTAACACACATTTATGGTATGTGGGGGAAGGCTTGTAAACCCTGAAGGTATGAGTTCAAAACAGATATTGTCGATGAATATTGACTATACTCGCACAGTAGGTTCACGCAATACCAAATATCGTGCAATAGTCAATTACTGGCAAATTTTTAGTGACTTTACTGCCACCTTCTTCAGACCGAGCCCAGAATTCTGCTTGCAGCAGCTCGAAGAAACGTCCTGTTTATTGGAGCTGTTGCGAGCAGAATTTTGGGTTTGGCCTGAAAAAGGTGCCAGTAAAAGGCCACTGTAAATTGTCTGAAACTATTAAATTAGGGTGTTACTTGATATTTGGTTTTCCAACACCCCCTGCTGTGTATTGTCCTAAAACCAACGTAAAATGACGGTGATGTTAATCTACAACAATTTTGACTATATGCACTTGGAAAGTAAGTGCAAAATAAGCCAACAGCCAAAATGTACATAAAAACTAACGTAGTGCAGTACAGTAGAGTAAGATTAAGCCACATTTTTTACTATGATACTGTATATGCTATTTCATGGAGCGACATTCCTTCGAACCAAAAACAAGCCTTCTTCAAATGGGTACGTTGTCCTACCATATTATGAGGTATTGTGGTATTTACAGCGGGGCAGGTACACACCAGCTGAGTCGCATCACTGGAAGGAACCATGAAAGCAAGCTACATACATTTTACTTTTACAACTAGCTAACATTATATCTCGTTAATAGTTTTCTGTTGGTTTAGGCTACTTCTGATGTCTTTTTTGTTTTGTTGGCTTTTTGAAATTAGTAGGCTAGGCCTAAAAACAATTCTATTTTGCTTTAATGCTTGGTTCACAACTGGGTTTGGTTAACGAAGACTATTTTTCAATTTAAAAAAACCATTGTAATTAGGCCTAGCCAATAAAAAAAAATATTCTAGCATATTTGGCATAGTTGCACTGTTGCCTAAGAAAAAGAAGTTTGGTTGCCGTAACATTGTGAAAACTAGTGTAGTTCGATAATCGATAGCATAATTTTTTTTACTAGGCCTACTTTTTTTCTTATTGGGAAAATTTCACAAAATCAGATATTTAAAAAAAGTCAAACCCAATTTTAGGAAGTTCAATCTTTGTTTCGTAGTTTATATATGCAATAGCGGAATTTTTAGCTTCATAGTATGGGCTGGAAAATTATAGGGACTGCTGATAACAGCATTTTTCTGTCACTCGCATGTCACCATGGAGGAAGGTTTGGTAACCAAACTTTATTTTTTTAGGCATGAATGCATAACCGCTCCTATTTAAGAAAAAAAACATGCTATTTTGCATCATTTCATTTTATGTTGCTGACATATTAAAGCATTGATAAAGGATCTTTTTTATCGATAGCCTTGCCTACTACGCGTGCCAGCTTTAAAAAGTGGTATTGGAATAAGTTAACTTTACCAAAATGTTATCTATTTTGACATGCGAATAAGCCTAGACTACACCATTTTAAATATGTTCGGACAGTGTTTGAAGCTGCTGATGTCTAGTTGGAAGCTAAATATTTTCCAGGTTACTTGGCAAAAATGCCCGTAATGAAAAAAATAAAACTCCCCACACTGAATGTTTAAGCAAAACGATTGAAAAACCATATTTACGTGGCCAGGTTCTAATATCACTTTTTAAATACCGATACTCAGCACGCTAACAGCAAAAATATTAAACCAATGCAAGTAGCTAAAGTCTTTGCCGAACCATTTTGTAGAGGCTAGTTCGCTAACAAGTTTTGGTCAGGCCAAACAAAAAAATGTTTGGTTTGTGTTACACTGTGGAAAAAAATAGGGTCAGTTGGTAGTTTTTTTAACATTTTTTTTTGGCGACTAAATCAGAAAGTTTTACTTCAAAGAATGTAATTTATTATTTTTTTCTTTCATTCATGTTCATGGAGCAACATTTTTCCTTTTTCCAGGAAGTATTTGACCCATTTTTGTGTAGAAGGCTGGAGTGTCGAATAAAGGAGGATTTTTTTTCTTTAGAAAGAAAAAATGTTTAGGGTTGGCTCGTCAAAATAGGGTCAGTCCGGTAATGCAAACCAAACCATTTCTTTTGTTATCCTTATTTACAATGGTAGTAGTCAAACAAAGAAATTTGGTTTGTAAAAAGGATAGCATATGCCCAGTGGCGGATTTAGGGGAGTGCACTGGGTGCGGGCGCACCTCCCTTCAGCACTAAAATTAATATTTTTTTAGTGTTGTTTTCATCATACGAGTGGAGATAAAAAATTTAGCCCAATGCATTTTTGTGTTGACCTTCAAAATTGTTTGTTTACTTACCCACACATGAAAAAAAGAAGTGATGAAAGTTTTTCACTTTTGCCTTAAGGGGGGGGGGGGGGTCACTTTTTCAGGAAGGCCCGTAGGGACGAGACAATTCGTCAAAAATTAATTTCATGGCGCAGAAAGATATTGAAGGAAACCACAGATGAAAATGCGTAGCTATTTAGGTAGTAATCAGATATAGTTGTGGGCAGTCTGTGTGTGGTCATTAGTCCCTTGTCGGTAGTGGGGGATTCTGAATGAATCTTTTGACAAAAGGGGTGTTTTTAGGCCTAAAGTGGTCTACAAGCACGCTCTCTAGAAGCCACAAAAATTGTTAAAAAGGCTAATAATGATTTTTAGTGACCAAGACCCCGCTGAGGTAGCTTACTCTGCTTCCCCAGACCCGTAACGGACATTGAGTTGACATGAAGCAGCACCCCCCTTCAGAAAATCCTAGATCCGCCACTGCATATGCCCGATCGGTTCCTAGTTTGGGATGAAAACAGACAATGCCAATCCAAGAGCAACACATGCATCGTTACCACAGCCGAATCCATTGCGCCAGAAGGTGTGATAAGGGATAATTTTGCTAGGCAATTCCTGCATGTTTTATGTGCCACAATTGACATGACCACGACGTATCAAGGGCCCTTCCCGAAAATGCCAGGATTGATGACGTCTGACCTGACTGGAGACCTTGTGCACACGAAACAATCATGCTAATCGTTAGGCTACCTTGCTTCACACATATTATAGACCTAGCAAGTAATGTTGCCACTGTTTCCTTTTTTATTAACTGATGGCAGTATCAGAACATTGTTTGCCACCTACCTCAATTCAGATACATTACATTTTCATTGCACAAATAAACTGAGTCACTGGTATAGTTGTAAGCTCGACAAACTTCCTGTTCGACACAAAGCGATAAATTAAAATTAGCATACTGTACATTGGTATGGATTAATATTTTCCTTTACTCGATCACCATTGGTTGCTAAACCAAACCTTTTAATTCCCAAATAAAAAAGTGAATTTTTAAAACATCGGATGCTAATTAAAAAAAAAACGTAGCCTAGTGATAATGATCGAGGACAACACAAGTTTCTAATAAAATGAGTTCCCATAATAC
>JAHWFP010092789.1:51928-98429 GCA_023313725.1 Lithobius niger | reverse complement strand
TCAACAATCAATTATCAAGAATGACGAACTTTCAGAGTAGAAGCCGTCATGGAACTTTTAGTTGGTATAATAAATACTTGCAGGATTGTAAACTGATGCAAACTGATATTTTTGTTAGATCGTGGACTGGGTAAATCCAACATGTACACAGTTATATTCGTGTTAACGTTGAGATTGAAGGTAAAACTGAGCAGGTTCAAGCATTAATTTCAAAATCAGAGCAAACACCTTTAATGGGCAAGGATTGGCTTGCAATTTTTGATTACGATTTGAAACGATTCTATCCTTTGGTTTTAAGCCATATTAAAAGGTTATGGCAGGAAGATACCATACAGGCGCATAGAACAGCTACCACCCCGAAAGTTTTGGCAGCAAAATTTCCAGAATTATTCAAACCAGGGCTGGGTTGTTTTCGAAATTTTAAGGCTAGTATAAAGCTTAAGCCTGATGCAGTTCCTGTTTATCGAAAAGTTAGACCCGTTCCACTTGCCCTAAAAGAGAAAGTTAACGCTGAAATCAAGCGGCTGGTATCAATGGGATTCTTGGAGCCCGTAAGCACTAGCAGTTGGGCTACACCGATTGTTATCGTTCATAAAGCTAACGGGGAGATTAGGATTATAGGGGATTACAAAACAACAGTAAATTCCCAGCTAGAGATAGATCATTATCCAGTTCCCACTGCTGCCGAATTGTTTGGTAAGCTCTCCGGAAGCCTTAGTAATAAACACGCCTCTGGGTCTGTTTAAGTTTTTACGTTGTCCCTTTGGCTTGGCTAGTAGCCCAGGACTTTTCAACGTCTTATGGTGAGCATAACATTGGGTTTCCCAAACTGTGAGCCATTTTACGACGACATCCTGGTTTGTGGCAAGGGTGTTAAACATGATGACAGCCTTAATCAGCTGTTGTCAGCCTTGCCAGATTCAGGGGCTCGCTTGGGTCTTGGGAAATGCTAAATTGCTCAATCAGAACCGAAATATTTAGGTCATAAGATCGATTCGGAGGGGCTAACAAACTTGCCTGAAGTGATTGAGGCTGTAACTGATGCTCCAAATCCACGTAATATACCTGAATTGCAAAGTTTTTTAGGCTTTATAAACCAATATGCTAAGTATCTTCCAAATTTAGCCCATGAATTAGTAACTATCACTAAACTTCTAAGTACTAAACAAAAGTGGGTCTGGGGCCCGGAGTGTGATAAAGCAATGAGTAAAATTAAGGAGTTGTTTAAGTCATCAAATGCATTGGTGCACTACAACCCTAAGTACAAATTGAAGCTAGCCGTAGATGCATCTCCGTTTGGATTGGGCTCGTGCCTTATGCATACGCTTCCTAATGGGCAAGACAAGCCCATTGCATTTGCTTCCAGGAAGCTAACAAAAGCAGAACCGGGGTACTCCCAATTCGACAGAGAAGCCCTTGGGATTTCGTGGGGGGGGGGGAAGAAATTCCATTAGTACCTTTATTCTAACCACTTAACGTTACAAACTGACAATAAAGCGTAACTGTGGATTTTTGGGCCCAAAAACGGAATACCCCAAATGGCTGCTAGCAGGGTACAGCGCTATGCAATGCAGTTGAATGGTTACTCCTATGACCTACAACACGTCCCCGGTAAATATAATCAATGCTGTCTAGGTTACCCTTAGAAGCTAAAACTGAAGATCTTTATGAGAATATTCCCTTCACAGTTTTGTACCTTGAGTCTGTTGAGTCATTACCCATTCTAAATAATACCTTAGTTAAAGCAACAGTTAAAGACCCAGTGTTGGTTAGGGTGATGCGCTATGTGCGGCATGGTTAGCCTGACTAGGTTGAAAAACAAGAACTTAAGCCCTATTTCACTTGTAAGAAAGAAATAACTGTAGAATGCAATACCCTTTTTTGGGGCCTAAGAGTTGTCGTGCTGACCAAGCTGTGAGTATGAATATTGCAGGACCTACATGCCGGACACTTGGGAATTGTTAAAGTCAAATCTTTGGCTAGGGAAAGTGTTGGTGGCCTGGGATAGATGCAGATCTTGAATTACAGGTTAAAAAGTGCGTCCCATGCCAGGGACAAAATGGGAAAAAAACAGCTGGTCCAAAACACTCGTGGGAGGTACCTTTAAAATCTCTCAACCGTGTCCATTCGGATTTTGGTTTGGTCGAAGGTTTGACATTCATAATAATTGTTGATGCCCACAGTAAATATCCAGTGGTGCAATTTATGAAGAAAACAACGTCGGAAAAATTTATCGAAGTATTTGAACAATATATGGCCGATTTTGGCCAAATGTTAACACTCGTGACAGATAATGTGGCAAATTGGATGTCCTCTGAATTTCAGACCTTTGTCAAAATCGGGGGAATCCGCCACCTAACGGGGGCACCCTATAATCCTAAGTCAAATGGTTTTGGGGAAGTGTACGTGAGAGAGTTTAAAAAAGCTTTCAAAGCTGCTCGCAAAGAAGGTAAAACAATTAAGCAAAGCCTTAATGAATTTCATGTACAAACCGAAATTGCCCGGACACAGTCACGGGTGAAACTCCAGCAAAATTGTTCTTAGGACGAGAATGAAGAACGTGCTTGGATTTACTGAAGCCTAATCTTCAGCAGAAAATTCAAGTTAAACACGATAAATCTAATGCTACTACTGCGCATAAAAAACAAGAAACATTCACGGAATTTATGCCTATGTGGACTAGAGACTACACTGTAGCAAAGCGTAATTGGCAGCCTGACGTAATATTTAAATGCCTAGACTTCAGTAACTACCTAATACTCACTGAAAGTGGCTTAACGTTAAGGCGAAATGTTTGTCAAATAGGCGAGAGATTCCCGAACGAAGAATTAAATCCTGACGGCTCTGTTAAAAGCTCGCAAAACACGCATTTTGCTAACAATGACGATTTCCCAAATGAAGTCCTGAATTCTGCAAATGTTCCAAACGATTCCACTATTCAAATCAGTAGGAAGTCACGCAGACAATCAGTAGTTTTTCCTTTAGCCAATAAGGAATCGAGTTCAATTTTATCACTTAATAAGGGAGTCACGCCACGCAGATCCGTCATAACACATAACGCTAATACGTCACTGATGCCAGGGCAGTCAGTCGAAAACGATCGTGGGCATTCTGGGCAAAAATCAGCGAAAAAATGCCAAAGTCTTAAAGAAAACGCTGATCGTTCCCGAATCGAAAGTGAACTTACAGCGCTAGTCGAGTCAGATTCCCAATGTAAATCCTGTGGTCAAAAACCAACAAGTTCACTGGTCCCTAATTTCAGTGTTGACATTAATAATCCTGACTCGCAAACTACACTTTCCGAAAGCACTAATACGGGAACTTCCAAAGTTTTCTCAGATGCTCGATCAAAACACAAAATAAGCCCTGAAGTTTCGTTAGCAAAAAATCGTCCAATAAGAAAGAAAGTTAAACCACTAAGATATGACGATTGATTGCGAGTTTCAAAATTTACTAATCTGTGTATTTTTCTATTGCTGCAGATAATTAGCAGCGTTCTTGTTAGTTAGCACAACTAGTGATCGTCGCTCCTAACGTAACAAACATTAACCGAAGGTGTACGGTACAGGTTTCATGTTTGTGTGTTTTACTCTAGTAATTTAGAATTAAGAATTTGATTAATAAATTAAAAACTTTTGACTAAAATTTACTGGTGTTGATCGCGGTTTTAATTGTAGGGCGAGTAGCGTCCGACTAGATGTATGTTTCCGTTTTCTGTATTCGCGTAAAAAACGAATTTTTTAACTGTCTAGGAGGTCTAAAACATGTATTGTTAACGTTGACTGTGCTCGCGTAACTAGCCGGCGGTTTTAATGAAGAATAGTGCATTGTGTATTTGTTAAAAAATGTCGTTTGCTAATCATTCTTTTATGTATTCTTCTGCTGTTTTTCTCTTAAGAAAAGCTTCCGTGCTTGGAGCGTTAAAAAGAAAGCATAGTGAATTGAAAAAAAATTGCATGATGTTGTCAAGGCAAGACTGGCAAATGAAGTGATATCCGCAAGATGTCGTTGACAACCTGACAACTGATCAGCGACAAGACTTAGTTTAGATCGATAAATTCGAAATTTTAACAAATTGCAAAAATTTTGACCATGCGGATAGAAAATAAAGCTTTAATGCATTGCTTAAGTGTGAATAAAACTAAAATCATGCTTGTGCAAATTGATAATTCATGAAATAATAGCAAATTAATACTTGTTGAAATTGACCGGTAAAGCCATAATGATTAACAGTTGTTTGTTTTGTTTACTGAATGTTTAAAATTGAAATTGCAGAAAATTTGTGTAAATACAATTTGTGCACAAATAATCAATTTTTGTAGACCATAAACTTTGAAGGCCTAAGTAGACAACAAAGAACAGTATTATGTACAATGTAAAGGCCAGTCAGTTCCCCCAGTAAATATTTTTTACTGTCCTTTAATTTTAAGGGGGGGACTGGTCTGTTCTGGTACTGGTTAACATAACATACTAACATACAGTTGACATACTAAAATAGGAAGTGTATCATCCTGGTTGACTTTGACATCTGTTTATGATTTGCTGCTCATTGGTGTACCTTGCATATACTCTGCCAATCAGTGCTTGTATGCTAATAACCATATGTATTATAAGCTTTGTTTCTTGCCTTAATAAACTGCCTAACTGTACCGTCTACAGCTGCTCCTTATTCTCTAGTAGAATAGTTTAGCTATAGTGCTTAGCTTAGAAATGTGTTAGGTCTAAGACACATCAGTTAGAATTCCTATTATTTCCGGCGTTATGGAGCCGACGATTTGTTTAACCTTTGGGGATAGCAAAGGCACAAGTCAGTCAGATTGTCTGGCTGCTCTTGTCTAATCTCTAAGCAAGGAGGGCATTCTGCTTACGAGCGTTTCAGCTTCAAAGGAAGAAAAATGGCACAACAAACGCCATCTAGATTCATAGCAAACAGAAGTGAAAGTAAGAGCTTGCCTGACTCGGAGCTTGACGAAGAGCAGCTGACACTTGACGGCGAAAGCGTTCCTACTAGCAGCATTCACAATAAATTAAAGACTAAATATTCACGTCCACACTTAGTGTTTGACGTTGGTTGTAAGCCTAAGGTATGTTTAATCGATAGGGGCAGTTCACTTTCGTTTTTAGATACTACAGCTCAAAGAATGCTCAAAGCCATGAGAGTGGCAGCTGTGTAGTAGACTTAGAAATACTAGTAAATTTAGTGGGCGTAATCGCTAAATGGTTATAAGGTTGTAGTTAACCTTAGAGGCTTAAATTCAGTTACTGAAATCATTTCCTTAAGTGTCTTCCAATGGGGCTTAAGACACTCCAGCGCATTTCCAATTCTGTGCACAGCAGATCTTTGCAGAGATCCTAGGGGCTTACTGCGCAGTGTACCCTGACGAATGCCTGCTGAGCTCTCCAGATTTTAAAACTCACATCAGTCGTGATTCGTGCCCTAGATTTTGTTGCACGTTCGGGAATGAAATTAAGCGCTGAGAAATGCGATTTTGGTCGAAAATCAATCAAATCTTGAGGTTTATCACAGATGAAGAAAGCATTAAACCTGATAAGGATAAAACAAGAGCTATGGAGCTCTACCCCGTACCTAAAACACCTAAGCAAGTGCGCCAATTTCTTGGATGCGTAAATTTTTACAGAAGGCCTGTATTCACAAAGTTGTCGTCTGTTTTAACCAAGCTAACTAAAAAAAACTGTAAATTTATATGGGGCAAACAGGAAGACCAATCTTTTAGAGACTTAAAGTAGACGCAGCAACGCTTAAACACCCCGACTTTCCAAAGCCATATTTCCTCGAAAAAGACGCAAGTTTGATTTCTTTGGGTGGCGTGTGTCTCAGATGCATGGAGGCATAGAATGCCCATCAGCCTACACTTCAGTAACATTCACACCTGCTGAGCATAAGGAAACGACTACTAGGGAGATTCTGGGAATTATACATTGTATCGACGCATTCCGAGTATCTATATATATAATAGGCTTGGGTGGCACTGAGCAAATTCATCATATGTGTGCGTGTGTGTGTTACTGAAGTTCAAGCGAGAAAGGAGAAAGGGGTGATCAGGGAGGTAGCTCAATCTGACCATGCAGTGGGAGAATGTAAGGGAGAGAGGCAGGAGGATGCGGGGGGGGGGGCCGCGCGCGGGGGCGGGGGTCGGTGCCATTTTCATTTCATTCCGACCGGTAAAGTATTTTGCTTAGGTATTCGGGATTCGGAAACCGGCTAGACCGGCGTAACATACGCAAAATACTTTACCGGTCGGAATGAAATGCAAAGGCACCGACACCCGGGGCCCCCCCCCCCCGCATCCTGTGTGAGTATGTCACGCCGGGGTTACAGCTAGTATTTAATAATATAATAATGATTTATAAAAATACTCGAACTTCAATAATGACTCACAACTAATTTACGTTGCTGCAAATTTTCGATAGTCATTAAACGCCCATTGTTATGTGTTCAAATGCCGACCATCTTAACCTGGCTTCCGGCGTTCTGGACACTCTACTGCATCGGATTGGTTGTTATTTGTTTTTGAAAATCGTGTGCGTGACCACTGATCTTTATTTGCTAGCGCTGTTGTCACCTGGAGGGATTTGTGTCATTGGAGGGCGAGTTTTTCTTGGAGTTTTGGATGTACGAGATGGTCGATGAAAGGGTGTGAAGGTGGTTGTAAATTCATAAGTTTAACTCCCTTGTTTTCATGGTGCTTGCTTGCTAGTGATTCAAGGACCCTTAAATGCTGGTCAAATTTTGAGTTGGATTTGATCAACGTTTGTGTGCCACTCCAGTCGATTTTGTGTTCGGTGGTGTCACACTGACTACCCACCCCGTTTGTGTGGTCTCGAGTTCTTGATGCCGTGATGTGATCCAGTAGGCGTAAATTAATGCCTCTACTTGTCTTACGAATGTAGACCATGTTGCATTGTTTACATGGGACTTTGTAGATGTCCCAGGGTGTTGTGGGGCAGTTTGAAGCCATTTGTTTTCTGCTAGATTGAGTTCCAGCTTTGCTTTTCTCCTCCTTTTTAGGCATTTCGTGGTTATCTTCTTTTTTATCTTTACTGCGTATGTTGTAGGGGTGTTTGACCTTAGTACTGGTGTTTTGCTTCCTGACCTCAAATTGAGGATTCACTTTCTGTTGTGTAAGAACCGTAATTACAGCAGTTTTTATACAAGTTTTATGAGTGTAGGGAACGCTAAATAGGACAGCTTGGAAGGCGAGTGGACGCAACCAAAATGCTGTAGCTAAAAACCAGCGTGTGAACAAAGGCACGTTTTGGATTAACACTTCAGTTATTTTTAGTTTATAGTTTTAAAGCAGATTTCGAAAATACAAATGTAATAGAATTAACAAGTTTAAAAGCCATTAAAAAGTAATTTTAATTAACCAATGGAAATTACCATGAGCAATGCACTCATGGAAATGTTAAGGCTTGTTAGCCAATCAAGTGCAGTCAAGCGCTCACAACATCTTTGACGTCACAACGGGAATTCCCCTCCGCTGGGGATAGTAGACTGAAAACTTGGCTGGAAAGGGAGAGAGCGACTCCAGCCACGATGAATACTTGTTGGTCGAACGAAAAGAAATGATGCGAAAAACAAGTTAGGAGATGGGCAATTGAGACGGCGAGCCAGGGCAAAGGCACAGCGAACGACAACCTCAAAAGAATTTAAATTAGCGATAAATTAGCTTGGAAACAGTTTCAGAATAGAAATGATGTGACCAAATTTAATGAACTTAAACTTAAATATCGGAAATTAATTGAATAATTTTATAAAGCTGTTAGCTAGAAACTTTAGCTTACATCACTTAGTTAAGGATAAGAGTGTCAATATGAAACAAGAACACATGTAATAAAAGTTAAACAAACCATCAAGATTGTTGAAGATGGATTGTTGTTAATAATCAGTCAATGGTAAAAGAATTTAAGCTAATGTGTAAAATGTCAAGGAATGATTTATTGTTTGAAAGCCAATGATTTAAGGATGATGTTGGTGGACACACCGTGTGTTTGGTGTATAATTACCTATGTTCTTTTTAGTGTAAATAAATGTTAATTTTATTTTTTGTTTCTTATCCGAGTCACATCACTATCGAAACATGCATGGCCTGTTGATAAATGGCTTAAGTTTTAATTTAGCTGAATTCAAGTAAAATGGTAAGACCTATAGATTAGGCGATCGTAAGTGCGTCCTTTGGACATGGTTGGATTATAATTCTTTTTTTCCTGACAAATTTATAACGAATACGCAAGAATTAACTTGACAATTTTAAGAAAGTAAAATGAAATGGATCAATTTAAGTTTTAAGATTAAGAAAAATACCGAACGCAATTTTAAGTGCTAAACCGCTCGAGCACAACAAAATCCAACAAAGTACCCAAAAGGTCCGCTTTTACAACTGGTGTCTAAAAGTGGGATTTTCGAGGATTTAAAGTAGAATATTACGAAAACATTTTCAGGGGAAGGTGCGATTTCATACACCAAGAAAAAAAGTCAACGAAAAGTGCATATCAAAAATTAAAAACGATTAGGGGTTATGCTGAAAATTCGCCAAAATAACTGCATTGATTATGTATGTTTTTTTAAATGAATTTTGCCCATTTGAAGTTTATGTATGTGTTTAAACAACGTTTAAACGATTTTTAAGTCGTCTCATTGAATGATTTTGAGAATAATGATTTTTTGAGTGCTCCAATTAATTTTAATGCAGCAATGTTTTTTTCAAGTGTAACGTTTTATTGCATTGTAAATGATTAAGCATAATCTAAGTTAAAGAGCTTCAAGTAAATAGTAATCAAGAATTAATGCTTAAATAGCTACAAGTTGATATTTTATTTTTGCCAGTAGGCCTATTTGATATTTTATTGTTTTACGAACAGTAATTTGGTTCGTTAATTAACGAATTAGTGGAGCATAAATCGCACTCCATGATATTTTTTGTGTGTCCAAAATATACTCAAGTTTAAAATGTGTTGCAGTGTTTTAAAGAGTTTTGATAACCAAAAAAAGTGAAAATAGATTGTGCTGTTTATATGAAGTGTACTGATTTATGTTAAATACAGTGTGAATTTGCTATAAGAAGTTAAAGTAATGTCAACGTAATGCTAAAGTAAAGCTTTAAAGAAGTAGACAAGAATAATTAAGTTTAATTAATTTGAAAGTTCAACTTTTGCAAAATGACGACCACATTTTCACAGCAACAGTTCGATGATCTTTTGGCGAAAATTGCGCCCGCACAGCAAAACGCTGGTGCGTTAGCAGGGTTGATACCGATTTTTGATGGTAAACAGATCTAAGACAATGGCTCGACATAGTGTCTCAAATCAAAACCATGGGAGGTTGGAATAATGATCAAATAGTGGGAATAATTAAAATAAAAACACAGGCGTAGCTGCTGAATTTTTGTCGAAGGATACAAGTGCAAGTAGCCTAACTAAGTTTGATGATATCAAAAGGAAACTATTAAACCGATTTGCTGTAGAACCTATGACTAACAAAATAGAGCGTTATCGAAATTTTAAACAACCCGTAGGTTATGATGTATTGGCTTATGCGACTAAACAGAGGATTTATTTTTGGAAACAGTTTCGTTAGTTCCTTCATCTGTCAAAAATGCAGGTGACATAAATGATGCATTAAATAAAGCTGCACTAGATCAATGCACAATGCATTTTGTACTAGGGTTAGAAGACAGCATAAACAAGAAGTTTTAGGAAAAACCCAGTCAGTAGACATGACAGAAGCTAAACGGTATGCATTGTTAGCACAACAAAACAGAGAATTGCTAAAAATAAAACCGAATGTAGCAACTCCAATTCCAGGGGATAATGCACAAATCAAGGCTTCCACTGAGGATCAAAACCCAATGTATGAGAAAATGAAAAATTTGAGCGACAGGTTAGACAGCCAAATCAAGAAAGTGGATAAAATGAATATATTTTATGGGGAAAGAAATGTAAGTAACAGCCAGAGAAAATACAATGGACAAGGGTGGAATTTAAGAGTAAATGGGAATGAAAACAGGGACAATAAACCAAGGCGGTATTGGTCATTTTGAAGAAAGGATACCCATAACACCACTCATTGTTCCTTTAAGCCACAGGGCGTAACTTACAACAACACACAAACGGGTCAAAATGGTTCACAAATGTACGGAAGAAACAATAATTTTCAAGCCTCTTCAGGAATGGGAAGGGGTGTTTTTCTTGTGGGTCCACGGGACACCTAGCAAGAGATTGTAACACAGAGCATCACCAAGACCTAAACAAGCACAAGCCTGTGCAATTTGTTCAAAAGTAGGCCATCATGAGGCAGTGTGCTGGTTCAGAGAGAAAACTTTTGGAAATTTTAAACAAACAAATGGATCAAATAGACAAATGGAGGGCCAAGCAATGGGCAACAAAGAAACAAAAATCAAGGAAAATGTCAGTTATGCAACAAAATGGGACATGCAGCACGAGAATGTAGCAATTTCGAATTTTCGACCCTAAATAGAGCAGAACAACCAAAAAATGAGTAGCCCCCTCAACTAGAACACAAACTAAAAGTGAGGTGAAAACGGGGTCAGTCTTGGATAAGCTAATAGATGATCAAAACGCCAAAAAGGCATTAAATCAAATTATACATTTGATAGAAGAAAATGAAAGGTTAAGAGCTAAATTAGGTCCCTCAAACGTAAGTGAAGAACAAAAACAAGAAGCTTTTGGCATTCCAAGACAAAATAAAACTTCAAAAGCAAGACAGGCAAGGCCTTACATTGGTATAAAGGTGGGAAAGGAAACTGCAGTAGCCCATATTGACACAGGTTCAGATTTAACTTTGGTAGGAAAAGATTATTGGGATGGATTTTTGAAAAACAATAAAACTCCACCATGTTACATGGGCTGGTGGCCAATGACTTCAGGCATAACAGGTACAGACCTACATTTATATGCAGGATACACTGTTGACATAACAATTGGGAACATAACAAAAACAATAAATTGTTTTGTAGTAGACAAAATAGTAACTGGGGACGTGCCTTTTCTGTTGGGGAAAGATTGCTTTTTTGGTATTTAGAATGTCCATTTCAGCCGACACGAACAGAGTCACGGTTAAAGATACATCACAATCACCACCAAAAACAGGGGATATTCCACTGTATCCAGAACAAGTTGACTGGCCAAAGGAATTTATAACCCACCCAGAATAGGACTAACAAAGGGGCAGAAAAGTAGAGCATGAATAAAGGCAACATCAAAACATGAAAACATACCAGTGAAATTAGCTACAAGTCTATGGCAAGCCATTCCGTCTTTTATTGCAGAATTAGAGATATCTCTAATTCAGTTACAGATATCTGTAATTCATTTAAATATATCTGCAATTTATTTAAAGATATCTGTAATTCATTTACGGATAACTGCAATTCAATTACAGATATCTTTAAATACCGCGAATTACAGATATCTTTAAATGAATTACAGATATAAATGAATTGCAGATATCTTTAAATGAACCACAGATATCTTTAAATGAATTAGAGATATCTGTAATTGAACTACAGATATCTATAAATGGCACGTATTTACAGATATCTGTAATTCAATTACAGATATCTGTAATTCATTTATGGATATCTGTAATTCATTTAAAGATATCTGTAATACGCGCCATTTATAGATATCTGTAATTCAATTACAGATATCTGCAATTACCGACATCTAGTGGAGACAATTGTAACCAACACCAGAAAAGGAATGCTTGCTACGCTATCCTTATAAACTTTCATCTAAAGCTTCGCCTCAGGCACAGAAAGGGTTGTATTCTTTGTCCCCAACTCCCGCTCCACTTTCTGTAATCGCGGGCGGGAGCTAATCCTCTAATAATCTTTCGGAGTGGTGACAGCCTTAGGCTAGAGTCGCCCGAGAATATTGTGTTAACATACAACTAGAAAAAATACAAAAAGAACCTAGATGTATAAATCAATTTAAAGACAATTAGGATTGATTCAAAATCGTAAACTGATGCTGTGCAAATAAATCTCTGCAATAAATTGATCATCATTTAATGTTAAATACTAAACATGCTCTTCAAAAATAGTTTAAAAGGAGGAGAATGACAGCCCCTTCACACATCTACTGATAGCTGTCTCTAGAATCAGTTAATTACCAGGAATTAAGCAATATTACTCGTCAACCTTGTCCAACACACACATCGTACAAAACTGAACAAGAGAGGAAATAAAATAACACAAAGCGTATTGTATTGATCATGTGTATCGATTTGTATGAACAAAAATAATACCAGATTTGATGACATTTGCCTTGATAAAGAAGTCATTTTGAAACCAATCGGCAAAGTGAGAAAGTCAGAAATGAAAAAGAAAAATAACATATACCACAAAATGTGGACACTAGCAACACTAATGTTTATAGGAAAACCAAAACTGAAACGTTTAGTTTTTTCATATAAACAAAAATAGTAAAAAAAAAAAAAAAGAAAGAATAGGTAGTAAAAAGCTAATATCAGTGAAATTAATGAACAATTACGGAACAACATTTCGAAAAGAAATTTTCTTATAAACAGAGGCATATTTTAGGCAGGCTCATTAGATGCGTGTCTACGACCCTAAAAGTTTAGAGAATTTTTGTCTTATGTTAAAGGCGCCTTTTCACCTCATCAACTCCTAGATATAGCACGGTAGAATCTTCTAGCAATACAAAAAAAATAGCGGTAAATTAAAAATGAAACAACACTATCGCTGTGGCTAAACATGCATCAGAAACTGCAACTAACCCTAGATTCCTTCCAATTAGGAATGCAGTTTAAAGTTTTCCAACGTTACATTTTTAAAGAATATCTTGATTCTGCTAAACTTAATTCTAAAAAACGGGAATTTCCATTTCGCAGAAAAATTTAATTTAATCCGTTTTATTGTATGCGGAACGGGATTCAGTGAAACGGGAAACCACCATTCCGAAAGTAATTTAGTTAACCTTGATCCAGCAGCACTGCTGCTCAGCACTGCCGCTGATGAGTGAATGATGAATACCACAAACCGTAACTTATAAGCAATATTTGTGTATGTTCCCCGTCGCCTTTTTTTATGGCTTTTTTTCCGCGGCATTTTTCAGTGGGTTTTTCCATCAGCCTTTTTTTCGAGAAGTTTTTCCATCGGCTCATTTTCCCTCATTTTCTTCCTGGGACTTCTTCCCCCCCCCTCCCTCCCACAGCGGATCTCCAAGGGAACGAACAACAGGTGATCCAGTTACTGCCCCTTCAAGCCCCACAGGTAAAAGATGGATACATTTATCTCATTCCAAAGCGTTTCCTAGGATACACGGCAACGAAATTAGAAGGTGAAAATCTGTGTCGCAGAGTAAACTTGTGTGCAGCACATTGCTTCGCATGCTTTTCGCACATCCCCTAGCCAAGAGGTTTGTTCTGTTTCTACATGGCTAAAATTCCTGCTAAAATAACCCTACGAAAAAATTACATTTCCTGGTGAAACTGCTCAGCTTTCCTCAGATGAAAGTTGAGCTAATGCAACTGAACCAACGAACCTAACACAAACAACACCACAAAGAACAAAAAAGTCATCCAATTTTTTTAGTTGGGGTAGGGGGGGGGGAGAGGATATTTTTTTATTCCACAAGCTTTTTTCAAGAGCACGGTAAAAAAGGTCGCCTGCAATTTACTCTTATCGCTATTGAATGAAAAGCTAGACAGGAAGTACTAAAAAGTTCCAGTTCTACTAAAACTACTAAAAAATAATAATAATATTAACTAAAAGATAAACTAATTATAATTAAAAAAAAACATGCTATGATTCGATTATAATTTTTAGGCCATTTCTACTTCTTAACCATTAAGCGCAATAAATTTCTCTTGATTTACCGGAAGTGGAGTGGAAGCTTCTTCCTGTCCCACCAACTTCACATAAATTTGTGTAGATAGCAGAATTGAAAGCTGATCTGGCCATTTTATTGGCTAGTATTCTTTTTTTTTTCGGTCCATCCCAGTTACATTGCAAAAATGTCCAGCTCAACTGTACAAAACAAAACTTGTCACAGACAGCAGTGAGATAAATCAAAATTTTCATCTCTGAGGTGGGGGGGGGGGGGATCGTAAATAGGTTTGCATCTGTACTTATTACTTCTCGAGCCCATTTGTCTTTCCGTCCTGTTTAACCGCCGCTAGAAACATACGACCACTGTATTTTGATCACACAGTTAGTTTTCAGGCTTTGTGTAATGTGTGTAACTGAGTATTATTTTTTTTACTTACAGAGTGGAAGTTTGCTCGCAGTTTATCGTCTACAACTGAAATAATAAGTCTCAAAATTTGTGTCCTAGAATGGGATTACCAGCATTAAACTTAATTTTCAAGAATTATGAAAGCTATATTCCTGTATCGTGCACAATTTTTATTTCAACTTGAACCCAAGGTATAGGGCCGATTCTAAGCCTAATACGTTTTTTTTTTACTCCGTGTGCGTAAGCAGGAGCAGGATTCGAGCCGGCCAACATTTTGTTTGGAGTCCAGGACTCAGTCCATCGGCAGCAGCTACTCACGTTGTTTGTGGTCTCCGGGGACCCCTCATAAAGATCGCGTTTGCACGTGGACCTTAAAAAATCCGTCATGCTCCTTCTCGGGTTGAGGTTTTGTAATACGAGTTGTTTACGGTAATCCTAATTGGTGCACTGATTTAACACGATTTACAATGATTCACTATTTTTTTTCAATATAAACAAAGATTTCTATCAATTATTTTGACTACTGTTCTAATTAATGATTTAGTTTCACTATGTATCCCCCCCGAACACACACACAAGAGTGAATGTGCTAACTTGTTTGTATAACTGAATTCAATGGTTTCGTAAAGTCGATGAAGAAATAATTAAAAAATATGTTCAAATTCGAATCCATAAATCTGATTTCGGCTTACATTAATAAATCCGACTTCAATTACGAGATAATTTCTGACTGTTATACGTTTGCTGGAAAGATATGGTATGATTTGCACGGGATACTTTCTTTGCTCGATCAACTCGTCCATTGTCAGAAATTGAGGTTTTTGTTGAAGTATCCTTAAAATAGCCTACCTTATTTTGATACGCAAAAATCACAATTCATATTGCTCTTTTCAGCATGGCTCAGTGCCGCAACTACAATTCTGGGGTTGGCGTGAACCAAAAGAACGGGATCTCTTACAAAGAAAATTTCTGGACTTTCATAGGCATTTGCCGACATTTATTTGTATTTTCATATGTTGACTCTACTATTTGGAGGCCCCCGGACTCTGTTTTGGGACTACTTCGTAGTGTGGTACCCAATATCGACCCTCTGTATCCTCCCCCCCCCCCCCCGATCTGCGGACCTAGCAGGTCTGTAGCTCCAAAGTTCACTATTTTTTACACAACTCGTCATTGTGAAAAGCCTGGACTGACAGACCAGGGGCCCAAGTGCCATGACCTTTTAAAAGACCCCCAAACACAATTAAGAGGAGGGGCGGGAGGGGGCTGAACCATGCAAATTATTTCTGCTTTTAGCCTGTGGATTCAGCTATTGTGTTCTGGTGCTCTAGAGAATTCTCCAAAACTAATATAAACGTTCGCAATTTTAAACGAAGATTAACTAGATCAATACTGGTATTATTACTGTGATCTGGAGTGTGTACTGTGTATTGTACCTTCTGCAGAAGGTACATACTCTATTTAAAGTATTCGGACTATTAAGTGCATATTTATTTTACTGAATTTTATACCACAACAAAACTTGTAAGGATTCCCGCCAAGCTTTTCGGCCGTGTGAAGTCGTGATATTAAACGCCAAGCTAATCTCACCGACTAAAACTTCAAACGTTAATTGAAACATTTTCATTTCGTCTGCCTCCCCCCCCCCCCGGACAAAAATAGTGGGCAGGTCTTGAGCTCGCATTCCACCCCCCCCCCTACAAATTGGGTTTGGGGGTCTTTTAAAAGGTCATGGCAATTGGGCCCCTGGTCTGTCAGTCGTAGTTGTCTTTTGTTTTTCATACTCCATTCAGTAACGTCCAACTGAGTGGTACGAAGTAATTTTTAAAAATTAAAAATTGTTTGTTCAAGTTCTGAAAAACGCATTCTGTTCATAATACAAGACAAAAATTCTTTAAACTTTAGGGTCGTAAGTTGCGCCTAATCGACCTGCTCTAAAGTGTAACTGTTTGTACGATAATTTCTTTTCGAAAATTTGTTCCTTGTTGCTTGTTAATTTTACTGATTAGCGTTTGCAGCCTATTCTTTTTTTTGTACTATTTTTGTTTGTATGTAAAAACCAAGCGTTTCGGTTTTGGCATTACAGTACCAATAAACATTAGTGTTAGTATTTCCCACATTGTGTAGTATATGTTATTATTCTTTTTCATTTCTGAATTTCTCACTTTGCTGATTAATTTCTAAATGACTTCTTTATCAATGCAACTGTAATGTAGTGGTACGCTATTTTCCCGTTTACTACAATACCTAAAGTTACGAGTGCTTTTGATTGATTAAATGATCAATACAATTCTGGTTTTTTACTTTATTTTGTTTCACTTCCTCTCTTGGTCAGTTTTAAACTATATGTGAGTTGGACAAGGTTGACGAGTAAGGCAGTTGATTTCTGGTAATTATTAATTGAATCAAGAGATATCAGTAGATGTGTGGCGGAATTGTTGTCATTCTCTTGCTTTTAAGATCAAAGTACAAATACAATGCTCCCAGCCAAGCGAGCCTAGCCTTAGACTGAGTAAGTAGGTTGTTGTCCCCCCCCCCTGACGAATTAGAGGATTAGCCCCCGACCCGATTGCAGAGGGTAGGGCCTGGCGACAGGAAACAACCCCTTTGTGCTTGCTGCGAAATGTCTTCCTTTCATCCTTTCTGGCGTTGGTTACATTTTTCTCCACTAGATGTCGGTAATTCCAGATATCTGTAATTGTATTACAGGTATCTATAAATGGCGCGTATTTACAGATATCTTTCAATGAATTACAGATATCTGTAATTGAATTACAGATCTGCAATTGAATTAGAGATATCTGTAATTCAATTGCAGCTAGCCACATACACAGGAGATGTCATGCATGAAATACATACAGGTACAGAGAAACCAGTATACAGACCAGCGCACAAAATACCTTCTGCCATGAAAGAAGTATTGGAGGAAAAAATACAGGAGCTATTAAAGAAAGGGGTAATTAAGCCATCTAAAAGCTCATGGGCTTCACCCATAATGATGATCCAACAAAACATGTGGGAGAGTATAGAGCCGTGAAAGACTACAGAGCCCTTAATAAAATTACAGCGCTAGATCAATTTCCTATACCAAGAGTAGCCGAAATTCTTGATCAGCTACATGGAGCAAGATATTTTACAAAGTTAGATATAAAGGATGGTTACTACAACATTCCAATGCATCCAAATTCGATAGAAAAAAACAGCTTTTCATTGTCCAGGAGGAAAATATGAGTATTTAAGGCTTCCACAGGGTTTAATAAATGCACCATTTACTTTTTCAAGGGTAATGGCTTCCTTATTACAAGGAATTAAGAACACTCAGCTGTATATGGACGATTTAGTGATTTGGTCCCATACCAGGAAAAGCCATGTAGAAACGCTACGACAAGTATTTGAGAGATTTAAACATGACGGATTGAAATTGGCTCCAACAAAATGTAAATTTTTAAAGAAGGAAATAGCATTCTTAGGCTACATCATAAATGAACAGGGCTCACAACCAAACCCCAAAGAAGGTAGAAGCAGTGGTTAATTTTCCAAGGCCCACTGACGCAAAGTCAATTAAGTTATTTGTAGGCATCGCCAGTTATTACAGAAGATCGACCAGAGGATTTTCGTTTATGGCGAAAGGTTTACATGATTTAACAAGGAAGGATACGAAATTTGAATGGAATGATGAAGCAGAAAAATCCTTTCAGGCATTAAAGAAGGCATTGACAACAGCTCCAGTATTAAGAGCGCCAGATTTTTAGTAAAGACTGGATATTGCAAATTGATGCAAGTATTTCCGGTTTAGGGGCGATTTTAGCTCAAGCAGAAGAAAAAAAGGAATAGCCAGTGTGTTATGCAAGTAGGTAAACAACAAAACAGGAGGAAAAATACACTGTAACTGAACTAAAACTTCTAGCTCTCGTCTACGGACTCGATCTGTTCAGAAACTACATTTGGGGAAGAAAAGTAACAGTATATACAGATCATTCAAGTTTGAAATGGCTAAGTACATTAAAAGAACTTAACGGGCGTTTAGCTCGATGGGCATTAAAGATACAGGAATATGACTTGACCATCATTCATAAACCGGGCAAGTTAAGCACAAATACAGATGGTTTAAGTAGAGCCTATGTCAAATTGTTGGATGATTATGGTAATAAAATGAATGAGAGAACCAATATGGAACAGGATGGATATTCGAAATGCTCAAGAAGGGATGTAAGATACAAAGATTTGATCACATATCTTGAATCGGATGAAAATCAAAGGAAAACAATAAAATTGGGAAAATTACCAGCTTTATTAGAACAATTTCCGCTTGATGATGATGGCTTGCTGTACATCAAAAGACAAGGAATGAAAATAGGAGGAATAACAGAGCAATGGAAAGTATTGGTTGCACCAGATTGCATGATTAAGGAAATACTGTTTATTTTTCATAATCGTCCGTTTTCAGCGCATATGGGTCATAAGAAAACGGAGAGAATTTCAAAGTTATTTTGGTGGCCAGGTTTTGCCCAGACAGTAAAAGACTACATAGCTGGATGTACGTCTTGTACGCTGCACAATGTGCCAAGAAATAGGAAGATAGCACCTTTAAAACCATTCAGAGCTATCTCAGAACCACTAGAATTTGTTTCAATGGATTTATTAACTAAGCTACCACTCACAGAAAAAGGCAATCGACATTGCTGGGTAGCAATAATTGATCACGCAACTAGATTTGCATGGGCAACAGGAATTCCAACAAAGGAAACAGAGTCAGTAGCACAAGCGTTGGTGGAAGAAATACTGATACCGTTTGGAAATTTGACAATTTTGTATTCAGATCAAGGGGATGAGGCCCTCTCAGCAAGTTGATTCGCAGGATATGTGAGCTAACGGGTATAAAACAGCTTTGCACACTGCCGTATCATCCACAAGCTGATGGAAAAACGGAAAGGATGATATCAACAGTAATTAAGATGTTATCACATTTTGTAGGCAACAAGATTGATACTTGGGATGAATACTTGCCCTACGTGATAGCTGCTTACAATGGTACGGTGCACAGCTCAACAGGTTTCACACCTTATGAATTAATGTTTGGGAGAAGAAGACGACAACTCTTCCCAGTAGATACAGCACCAAGAAGACGAGATTATGATATGGCTTTACATTAGATAAGGCTTTAAAACAAAGAATAGAGTTCGCAAGAGAACTGGCCAGAGAACATTCAGAGAAAGCAGCAGCAGAGTACAAGATAATTATTACAAGAAGGCAAAAGAAAGCGAATTGAGCGTTTGGAGACAAAGTGTATTTAAGAGAATTAAAAAAGAAAGATAAAAATCAATACCATAAGTTCATAGAAAAGTACAGCGGCCCATGGACAATAATCAATATAAGCAAACTAATGGCAGTAACCATACAACACATGGAAAAAGGCAACATCACAACTGTTCACAAAAACAGGTTGAAAAAGGCATATGATGATGTATTGGATTTTGAAGAGACAATTTCAAGCTCTGAAAGTGAAGAAGAAGATGAAAAGGACGAAAAAGAAGGGGAAGAACCCCGAAACGGTAACAGCCTCAAAATACAACAAATCAGGAGTTAGATGAAGATATTGTAGGTTTAGGACTGCCTTTACTAAGTACTCCAAGATCAGCTTTAACAGGAGTGCCATCAAGGAGCGGTACAGGGGCGACAGGGAGTGCAGGCACCTCAGCTACAACTTCAGCTCCAAGATTACAAACAGCAGGCACAAATGGCTCAAACACGACAAATACAGGTTTAGATGATTTAGCTCAACCAGGTACTTCAGGCTTAGGTATAAATGTTGAAATCCAGGGGGAGACAGAAATACAAGGTGTTAGGGGTATTGCTGAAAGGGAGGAACCGGACGCGGCACCCACACCCACAGAAACACCACCATTTCACTTCACGAGGTCACACGGACCGGCAGAAACTCACCCATGGGTATTACCTAAGAGAATTTAAGAAAGTTACATTTTAAACACCCCTACCCCAAGAAAACGAAGGTATGAAACAACCTTTTTTTTTAAATGAATAAAAGATTTAATGTGTTCACATAATGAAAGATTTCAGTAAAAGATTTCACAGGAAAGTTAAAGTAACATGAAAGACAATTTTTTTTACATTGAAGGAAATGAATTTAATTTAAAGAAATAGTTTTGGCAGTAATTAGCACTGGTTCAATGAATAAATGAGAATGAGTGGGTGCCCACAACAAAGAAAAGAAATGCATGCAACTTATTCAAAATTATGGCCATGACATTTTGATTTAATAATGATGTATGTGTGTGAATAAGCAAGATTCTGAGTGCAAGACTGTGTAAGTCAAATAAGATGAAAAAACTAAGAAATAACATGTTCTGTATGTAAGAGTTGTTTCACGAAGTTAAATTCACAGTGAAATAAATTTTTTTTTATAAAGCCAGACAGCAGATTAAGAGAGGGAAATCTCAAAACAGATGCTAGAATGAATAAGGTATAAGTGGTTTGCCAAAGTTCAGAAGAAATTTTAAATTTCGGATCAGAATTAAGAAGAATGGATAAAGTAACGTCACTTTTGATGGGTTGACAGAAATAATTTTTTCTTTTTTTTTTAAGAGCAGGGATGGAAGCATAATTTTTTTAAAGTAATGATAGTAAAAGAAAAATGGTAGCATTAATTTTAATCAGTCAGAATAATTTAATTGCAAATTAAAACAGTGCATGATTTTGCAGGCAACAAGCTAGGCTAAGCAGACAGCTAACGCGAAAAGTTAAACGCATTTTTTTTCTCCTTCACAGATGAGTAATTTGCTTCTAAAACGGGGTCATGTTTCGCTTGCAGGCCAAAAGCAGAGTTTGCACTGACAACGCAGACAATAGGGTTCCCAGCCAAAATAGTTAGCTCGCGAGGCGCCAGATGGCGAAATTATCGATTACGCTTCCGGCAAAGCCGGAAGTGAGACCTGTTCGTGCGTTTTGCTGCCGCGTAAGCTGCAGCGAAGGGACAATCGATGGAAAAAAGAATGATACTACATTAAATACAACATGGAAAGAAAGAACGTCACTAAAGGAATCGAAGGAAGATCTTGTAAAAATGTAAAATGATTAATGCAATAGTTTTATTTAATGGATACGTGCGAAAGGAGTTAGCTTGCACTAGGCGTGCACAAATACGAACCTCGTTCTCTTGCATCTTTCGACAAGATCCATACACAAATTCTTTCAACAGAGATTATGTGTAAAGAATTTTCAAATGTCCTTATTAAATTGGGTTTATTATGCATTTTCAAGATGGACGAGTCGTTTTCAAAAATTACGATATTAATAATATTTTTTATTGCATGTGGAATGTTGATTTAAACTGGATTGTTTTATAGGTTTTTACAACTTTATTTTCGTGTATGCTTCTACCCAGAGTTTAAGAATTTTTTTTTTTAATATCGCACTGTGGAAAATTTATTTAAACTGGATTATTTTAATGGTTTTTATAATTTTATTTCGGTGGCCACTTAAACCAAAAGTTTCCGATTTCTGGTTTAGAGCCAGTTTTAACATTATTTTTATTATTTTTATCGTTGGAGCCGGGAGGAGGGGGGAGGGGGATTCGTGAGGATCATGGGTTTGAAACCATCTAGAGTTTCCTCGAGTGGCTAGGGCGGGACCATGATTCTCCATAAAAAAAAGAACAGCTTAAGAGGAAATTACAATTTCAGCGTCGAAATGTCTAAAAACGCTTTGTCCCCGTTTTTAAAAGGTTTTGAAGTTGTCCTCGAAGCTAACTGCGCAGTACATCCAATACAAACTATAAAATAGACGGAATCGCGTTACAAATAAAGTTTCAAAGCATATGTTCGAATGTTTTTAGTCCTTTTCTTAAAAACGTAACACGTTTTCCATATAGTTGAGAACTTGTAATGTGAGCTGCTACTTATTTAATCTGGCTACAAGAAATCACCTACAGGTATGTCGGGTAGCCTGAATAGGAGTAAGAATTCTTTTTCAGGGGGGGGGGGGAATACATATATCTTTACCGTGAGTAGAGGGAGTCATAATGTTTTTCAGTTGGTCTTGGATTGAAAGCAGTGGCGTGCATGGGGGGGGGAGCATTGCCCCTGCCCTTTTTGGAAAAAAATTTGATTTTTTTTGCCCTTTTTGAAGAAAAAAATGCCCTATTATGGTTTTCTACGATAATAAAGATGGGCGCAGCGAGAGAAAAGGACATAAGAGTCCTTCAAAGGGGGGAAGACTGGAAAGGGCCAAATATGGTAAAAAAAAAACCGAGTGACAAGATAAAAACATAAAAAAGGTCCCCAGAAAATAAAAACCTTACATGTTTTTTTTACTGAAAGTTTCCCCTGCCCTTTCAGATGTCTGTGTACGCTACTGATTGAAAGTGTTGAAATCATCGAATGTATGGTGGTCGTTTTATTTTAAATTCCCCCCATCCCGCCCTTCCAGCCATAAATAATAACTTATTTCTTAGACCGGGTTGAAGAAAGAAAGTAAAACAAAAAAAGTCAAACTGAAAAGTTAAACGGAAAGATAAATTTAATAATTAAAAAAAAAAAGACTTTTAATGGTCATTAATCCACAAACCCCGGCAATTAAATTCTTCCTTGCAGTTAGAAGATATAGGCTATTTGTATGAGAAAGTTAATAACAACCTAACTTTTTCGGCGGGAAATGGCTTCATTCCTGCTCAGGACGGCAACATTCAAACTGTGCAAAAGCCACTAATGCTACTTGCCATTGATTAGTCCTTATCCATTGTTCCATCGTTTAGATCACACCTAGAATCCGGTGTATGGTTTTTGGTAATCGATATTTCGACAAATGACTTAGATCAAGGGATGTCTGATTTGCTTCAAGCATTAAAGGGATTAAGAGACAAATTATTGAAAATTAAATTAAGCGGAAATTTGACAAACCTAATTGATTTCATAGTGGAACATGAGTTAAAATACATACAGCGTTTAGTTAACGAGGCTCAAGCAAGATTAACAACACTTAAAGATAACAACACACATGACAAACAGAGGAGTGACAGCATTAAATAGGAAAATAAAGATTAAGAAGGGGACAGTTCAGCCGACATTAAATTTGACTTCATTAATTTTGACTACCACGAACAAACCAGAGATTCAAACCACAGAACCTTACTTTTGGAAGGCTTCTAGCGAGCTAGTTTTTAAAAGGGTAAACATCACAATGCATGAACATACAACACATAACAGGACAAAACGAGGTTTAATTAATTTTGGAGGTACAATTTTGAAATTTTTATTTGGGGTAGCAGATGAACAACAATTTTTTTAAATAAATAGTCAAGTTGAGCAAATAAGCGAGACATTAAATAAGCATCAGAATGCATTACAAGGATTAATTACAGTAGTAAATCACACAAAAGAATTGGTGATACATAACTCAGAAGTTTTGCGGAAGTGGACAGACTATCTGAGAAGTTTGGATTTGCACATGCGTGATTTAGAACTGACTATCTGGCTTTTTGTAGCAATCAGAATGCTAGAATCTTCAATCTTACATTTTCATGGTGAGATACCGTCGTTCGAGAACGCAATACAGATGTTAGCTGTAAAGAAGCTGGCACATTTTATTCTTGATCCCGTAGTTTTGCAGCAACATATTCAACTTTGTTGGACACGACACATGCGAGCCATAAAGACAGGCTTTCCTGCAATACAGTGAGGGTTGAGGATAGGGGAGAGTGGGGTATGAGCCATTCCTAAAGATTAATCCTATTTTCGCGCTGCTCTAAGAATATCACGTGACCTTCTCCACATTGCCTGCGGCACAGTTTGACTCACTGCGCTCAGTTTTGTAAAGAGGTCGAGAAGCTGGCTTGACTCTTCCAGCCATTGTACTTCGACTGTTAACAAGGAGTTTGTTGCAACGCGACTAAAACGCAATCCCTTCTCAGGAAATATAAAAAAAACTATTAGGATTGCGGATGATGTCTAAAATTTCTTAACCAGTTAAATGGTTTTTTTAATAATGTGAGAAAAGTAGAACGGCCAGTCATCTTTACCACAAATGGATAAAATGACTCGCGTGCATTCAAGTTACATACGCTATACCTAGGCTGCGTCATGCATGGAAAAAAAACACAGGAAAGAAGCCTAAAAACAGCTGAAGGCTAAAAAAAAAACCGCGGGAAAAGCTGCAGAAAAAAACCAAATTATTTTGTCGTATTTTTTTTTCGTGTTTTTGTTGATACAGGTTAGGTTAGTTTAATTCAGTTGACTTAAGCTGACTCGAGTTTCCTCATGTAGTGTAGGAAGTTTCACCAAGAAACTTATTTTCGGTTGCATTCGTAATACAGCATCCATAGTTCACAGTGACTATAAACTAGGAATTTAGGAAAAACTTATCTGAGTATTAAAAAAATCGAGGTAAAACTGGAAAAGCTTGTAAATAAAACTAATGTCGAAAAATGATCTAGATGAAAAAAAAAAACTCATTGTAAAAAGTCGTTTCTTGAGAAACTATACCATGCGTGGTGAAACACAAGCCACGGTAATTGCCCTAATCAACCTATCACAATAATAATAACATAACAAAACAAAACAAAATTAACGAAAATAAATTTTTTTCATCACCGGACACTTTTTTCCAGTAGGCTACTTCCCCACACGTTTTTACAGTAAACATTTTTCGACAAACTTTTTTCCTCATCGGACTTTTTTATATCTTCTCAAATAGGCTAGGTTTTTTTTTAATTAATATTATTATTATTAGATTGAAATGGCTTTGGTTGGCAAGTTTCCAAAAAGCAATTAGGCACACAAACATTGACGAATGTCATATTTTTCGTAGTCGGCTGGATTAACTTGGCGAGAGAGCTTGGCGTTTGATATCACGACTTCAAACGGTTGAAGAGCATGGCAGGAATCCTTAACAAGTTTTGTTTTGGCGAGATATCACATCTTTTGGTTCAAACTAATACGATCCTTTTTTCCGTTGAAGCTATGAGATAAAAAGCCGAATCCAGTTTAAATTCCTTATGTTTCGAGGGGGGGGAGGGAGTATTAGTAGGTTTCCATTAGTCTGATTACTTGTGTCGAGGAGTTTACAAACTCGCGTTGTTGTTTGTTTTTTTTGGGAGCACTTCGCGCCAGTTTGCCAGTTTGGGTTTGTGTTCCCTAAAAAAACAAACAACAACAAAATTATCAGAGACGGGCCCTGTGGTGCATCGTGCTCATCGTTTGTGGCATGTGACAGATCCTCGGTTTTCTACTTGCATTTCTCCAGCTAAATTGTCCCTCTCATCGTACCCCAGTTTTGGTTTGTGCTTCCTTAAAGCAAAACAAAACGAAATAAAACAAAAATGTTCTCACTCTGCCTAAGAACCTATAGGCCTATGATAAGGATGGAAGAAAATGCAGATATAAGAACCATTTAAAACTTAACGGTTTAAAAAAAAATATTTAAAACTTGCAGAACTTTTGTTGATTTCCAACCGAATTGTAAATTGAGCTATTCAGCACATGTTTGTTGCCAATGCCAGATGCCAATTTCGACCATATCAATGCCAGTTTCAGGTACATTTTGATAATTCCTATCCTGCTCCACCCCTACCCTCCCCCCAGCTAGAAACTACCACTAATAATAATATTTAATGCACGGCGGTGACGTCACGCCAACACATCCCCATGCTAAAAGTGTAGCCGTTATATACGGTTAATCTGAAAACCCACACACGTGACCGTGGGTTAATTTTGATAACCCACACTTTTTTGGATAATCTAACACTTTTTCCGCGCTCTACACAACCACTGCTCTACCACGTGACATACTTTGCAAAACAACCGTACACAACACAAATTCAACCAACATAAATAAGCACATTTGCAACCTGCGACATTTATCGTACTAACACGAAAAAAATAAAACCTCGCGTAGGCTACTACCCCACCCATGTAAGAATGGCCCAATCCGCCAACCTTTCGCTCCGACAGTACTAAAACTAGGCTACCGACACTTGTAAACTCACCTAAATACACCTAAAAACATACGATACTCAAGCGAACAGCACATTTGTAACCTGGCGACATTTTCCGCACTAACACGAAAAAAAAAACCTCGCGTACGATGCTAGCCCCCTCCCCACCCCCATCCATGAATGAATAGCCGAATCCGACAACCTTTCGTTCCGACGGTACGAAAACTAGCCTACTGACACCTTCTAAAACACACCTAAAAACCTACGACACCTGCGAATAGCGCATTTTATACGCTATATCTTATTTAAACTAATAAAGTAGAAAAAATAGGGTTTTACCTTAAACACAAATGTCGGTGACTGGGACTGGATATAGGGACGTCCTCGCGTACGTGAGAATTTCGCAGACAGGAAGTTTAAACCGGAAGTTTGAGCTCAGGAATTTACGTCATGTTTCACAAATAAAATTTTCAAATAAATTTCTTTTTTTAATCTCAAATAACTAGATGTTGGCTCGACGTCACACCTTAGCATTAAAATACATATCCGTGAGCCGTTGTCGATTTAACGGTTATAATTGCACTTGAGCTCGAACGGCTAGTCCACTATCTCGGGGCTGGAGGGAGACACTCGTGGGCTTCGCCCACTCGTGACTCCCTCCACCCCCTCGATAGTGGATTAGCTGTTTCTCACTCGCTCGCAATTATAACCGTTAAATCGACAACGGCTCACGGATATCTACTACTAAACATACCACTTATCATTCATTCGCTTATGATATTAACAAAAGAAAAACTTTTTTTCTTGTCTAATGTAAAGATAAATGTAGCCCACACTACAATTACGATTGTAAAAAAATAATACTTGCCACAAATTTTAAGCCAAAAGCAATCGATACTAAATTAATAACTCTTTTTTAGCTTTTGTAAAACAGATCTTGACTTTTTTTTAAATTAACATGCAGCAAATTAAGGTTGCTTTTCACCCACATTTATTTTTTTTTGCAATTTGTAAAACAGTGTAAACAAGAATTTCTTGTTTGCAACCTCATTTTGGTTTGACAAAGCAATTGCTTACATTGATTCGATTTGTTATCTACTAAGTATCAGTTTTGCCGATACTACGGGTGCCAGTGTCTGTATCAGCACAACCTTAAAAGCAATAGTAAAGCTTTCTTTCTTTTCTTTTGCTTTTTTTTATTTCACTGTAGGCTATTGACCATTTGCATCACATTAACATAAGTGTCAGCCCTTTTCGAATCCTTCAGCTGTAGCCAGGATTATTCTTTAACCACAGCTATGATCCATAAGATGAACGTTTTTTTGAAAGGTGGTGGTGGGGGGGGGGGAAGGATTCTACAGAAGCAGGAGTTTTTGCATACTGGTTAGGTGTAAATACTTGAACTCACCATTTTTTTTCACCAGTTTACTGTACACTGAAGATCTGTTTTAAAATATTTGCAACGTTGGACATTTAATGGTTAGGCCTAATGAAGAATGTAAATAATAAATTTTTGATATTTACACACGTCACATAATTATATATGTAATCTGAAAGGTCCTTCACAACTTTTAACTAACAATGTGGTGAAACTGCTTAGACATTTGCGAAGAAGTGTAGAAAGTAGAAAAAAAACCACCAAAATTGATGAAATGTGGACAAACCAGTCGGGACCACAAAAAAATAAAATCAAACAGAATGTTACGTTTCGGGCCTACTGTGTCCCGTTTTCAAGCAGTAAAATGAAAGCTGCAAAGCTATATCAAAATAACACGATACACTCAGGGTAAATCCAAAGAAAGAAAAAACAAACAAACAAACAAACAAACAAACAAGTAAATAAATAAATAGAGTTCACGAGTTCACTGAGTTTATATTTAATCACTGCTGCTTGGAAGAGAGAAACACAGGACTCATGCTTTTGACCAAAGACATCGTTTTTATTTGGTTTTTAATAATTTTGTGTAAAAAAAAAACTAGTATGTGCGTATTTAGTACTTTTTATGTTAATTCTTTTCCTACCTAACCTGGCGAAGCTTCATTTTGACATGCCATATTATTGCTCATACAGGGCAGTGAAATAAATAAATAAATATAAAACTTAAAATATTTTTCAAAATAAATAAACGACCCTGAAATACGTTGAATTTATGCTTTGCCTTTTTTGTGGATCATATCGTGTATAAATATAGTACCAGAAATAATACATTTTTTAGTTCAGTTCAAACATTCAGGGGCGTATCGAAGACAAAACTTGGGGGGGGGGGGGGGCCCCGGGGGCGTCAAAGCTTAAATAAAATTTTTCCCAAAAAATAAAATTTAAAATTTTTTTTAATATATTTTTGGTATTTCACGGTTTTTACCCGTCATTTACTTATGCTTTTTTTTATACCCCATTTTTCGTAAATGGCCTTCTTTTCCAACTGAGGTCCAGTTTTCCCGCACCCTCTCCACCCCCCCACCCCATCATATTTTCGGACTACAAACATGTAATAGGTTACCCAAGCGTCTTGTATTTGTCCGTAATTTAATATTACATAGAAGTAAGAGCAGAATGCTAATCCATGTATGTACGACGTTGTCGTTGTTTTGGATGATTAAAAGTTTCTGAATGAACATGGATAGAATGTTGTGGGCCCTTTTTTAGATATAGGCCCTTTAATAGTGCATTCGTCGAAATGCATGATTGTTGTAGGTTTAGCGACGCATCCGAAGATCAGTCATGGCAAACTTGAGCTGCACACAGACAACAATGGTCTATTTATAGTTACCATTATTAAATTTGTAAACTTTATAATAAATCCGGAATGTTAAGCTACATCTTTTACCTTTTTATTGACTCCGAAAGTATACATACGAGAATAGGGCCGACTTTACGCTTTATTTCTGCGTTGTGCGAACACGTGCCAGAGATAGCCTCGAAGCATGCGTGTATGCAAGCACACAAAAACGGGCGCGTAGACCTAATTCTAACCTTAAAATGTAAATTACGAACTAAGTCATAAAAGTCTTTTTATTTTATAGTAAGGTAAAAAATATAGTAAATTTTTATTTTTGTTTTGTATTTTTTTTTATTATTCTACTCTAAAACTAAGAGGCGGAGGGTACATTTGACAAAATTTTTGGTTCGTTCCGCTCTGACCATTGCTGGCCATAGACGCTAGCGACAGATTGCCCGGATGTTCGTGGCGTAGTATCGTGTGAATTGGTGATCACGCTATTGCAAAATGTTAGCGCAAAATAGTTAGCAATCAAACTGAAAGTTTACATGAGCTTTCTCAAGACATTAAATAAGCAGGTCGTGCCAATAATTGTTGTAGTAATTAGGCGGAAGGTATTTTAAACTTAAGTTTTTGTGGAATCGGTAGGCTCGGCAATGCTACGGAGGAAGCGACTGGCACAGCTTGCCACTGGATGGAGCAGCGCTTCAAACTGGATGCGCTGTCGCGATATGTTGCATATGAAATTTGAAAGAAGTTTCTGGAAGTTTACCAGGGAATTTTCGTTTGCTGTTTGGGACAGACCAGAGTGATGTACATTTGTATTACAATGCAGTTGTTGTGACAACGGCAGTGCTTTCAACAGGGGACTTGCGCATTTTTGCAAGAATTCCCTTAGTTTCTGTAAAAGGCGAATTCGAATTTTTTCAAATTGCAACGTTTCCAATTTTCCGTTAAATAGTGAGTTAGCAATTAAATAGCAGACAGAATTTCCGTATAGAGGCATACAACTGGAAAGCCAACAATATGTATTAATGACAAACGAAGCAATGTTAAAATGCATAAACATGGATAGTTTTGCATGCAGCACAAATGAAATAATAAGAAAATCATCATAATTATATGCGCTGTGAAAAAGCTTTGTTTCTTGGAGATGAAACTCAAGTAAAAGCAAAATGCGAACGTAAAACCTTTGAGTGTTACTCAATTAACTTAAGATGGCCACGCTATACTCAGCTTAGTATAGCGTGGCCATCCTAAGTTTCAGCTGTTAGGCCTATATTTTTTGCCAGTGATGCCTTCCTTACATAAGGAAGTTTCCGACTGTAGTGTCTAGTGTCAAGAATGAGGACACAACTACAGAGTATTGTCACGCAATTTATTGTGCAGATTTTAAGAGCTTCAAAATAAGAATGTTACATAACGAGTGTTGATGAGTTTGTTGCCCCTCCCCCACCTTCAGAGGGGAGGGAAAGACGGACGCTTGTTCGACCCTAATAGGAAATAAAAAAAAAAAATTCGGGTACCACTATGGCCAAGCTACAGTTTCTGCAGACATGATTAAAGGTTTTAGTACACGTGTAACATGAAATCTGTGACACTGCCATAACTCGAGAAAAAATGAAGATGTAATTCATATGTTTTTTTTGTAACATTAGGCTCTTTTTAACTGCTTATGCATATAATGCATAAAGTAGTTATTGAAATACAGTCGGGGAGAAAAAGGGCTTGCATCGTGAGCTATTGTTAAATGACGTCACGTCCCACTCCAGTCGTTTATTTGAACGGGTCATGCCTATCACCTTTAGCGTCTGGCTAGAAGTGACTGCAATATTAGTCGATTTTTCATGATTTCGATTAGAAGACGTGCCAGAAAATTGTAGACGTTGTTATTAAAATGTTTATGGTTAAATCGTTCGCATATGAAGGGTTGTGGACCTTGACTAAAAATTTGTGCCAATTATGTTTCAGTATGAAAAAAATCAGGTGGAATCTTACTCGCTGTTCGAGAACTACTACAGATTGCCTGTTGTGGTAAAGCAGACAATGCCGAGGCCATGTGACTTTTCCTACCAGACCAAAAGCTTACTTTCTTGCTCTGCTATTTACCTGACAGCTATTCATATAATCAAGTTGAGCCACTATCTTCCTTTATTCTTAGTCATTTCAACAATAATACCCCACATATTTTACTTGGTGACTTTAATTTGTCTTCGGTGGACTGGATGACCGATGTAGCATTGCACCGCCTGCACCAGGTGTTCTTGTCAAAAATTGCTCCGTGGCCTTCGATCAACTTGTTGATTTTCCGACTAGAGGGAAAAACATCTTTGATTTAATTTTTACCATAGATGACCGACTTATTTTTGATGTTTCGTCCTACGACAACTTGGGAACTAGTGACCATAGCATGGTTGCCTTTAAGCTAAACTGCTGCATGGTTGGTACTGAGTACAATCGTCCAACTCTAGGGAAAATTGATTTTGAAAAATTACGTCTTAGTCTACACAACATTGATTGGTCCGAGCATTTCACTCCATACGGTAACGATATTAATACCGCTTGGAATTGTTTTTCGAATCTTATTACCCAGAAAACTGAACAGTGCCGTGGAAAGCCACGAACTAGAAGGTCCGGCAAAAATTCATTACCAACATCAATTAGGAAACTAGGTAAAAAAAAAAACTTAAACTTTGGAGAGAGCTTAAAAGAAACCCAGGAAGCCACAGTTTAAGCAATTACAATCTATGCCGTTCATAATACTTGACCAGTATTCAAACCTGGCACAATAACAGCGCATCTGAAGTGGTACATGACGGGAATATCTCGGCACTTTTTCGCTACTACAAAAAAAGAACCAACACTGTGAAAAGCATACCGCCACTCTTATTTAATGGCATTTATGCTACAACAAACATAGCCAAGGCACACCTATTGAACACCATATTTGTATCTAATGGAGTCACTGATGATAACCTAACATTACCACCACACGATACTGAGCATAATTCTTCTGCGTCATCCAAACCATTTCTCAGCTCTATTGTTTTTACCTGACAACTCATACTTGAAGCAATGTCAGCACTCAAACCCAGTCATGCTGTCGGTCCAGATGACCGTTCGGCGTTTTTTTTATAAGCAAATTTACCTAGAAATCGGTTAGGCTCTACTTTTCCTTTTGTCTGGGCAAAATACCAGAAAGCTGGAGTACGGCGAATACGGTTCCGATATTTAAGACGGGTAACCATTCAGATCCCCAATAACTATCGTCCTATAGCTCTTACTGCCGTACCATGTAAAATCATGGAAGAGACCATTCGAACCCAAATGCTTTCGTTTTTCTCCAAACACTCTTTACTGGACAATGAACAATTTGGATTTCTACCCGGACGATCCTCTATCATGCAACTTCTTTTATATCTGGACCAGCTGACGAGTGCTCTTGACATCGGCATCCCATCTGATTTTTATTTTTTACGACTTCAAAAAAGCATTTGAGTCGGTCGTCCACTCCAAACTGCTAATTAAATTACTTGCTCTCCAAATTTCTGGAGACCTACTTTACTGGATTAAGGCATTTATCTCGAACCGTACACAAACGGTCGTTATTGAATCGATTCAATCAGAACGCCACAGTGTGGTAAGTGGGGTGCCTCAAGGATCCGTCCTGGGCCCCCTACTCTTCGTCGTATTTTTCCCTGGGGTGACAGGTTTTAAATTCGCTGATGACGTCAAAACGGGATCAACCATCACCGGTTTTCGTGATGGCTATCAACTTCATACTGATATAGATGTCGTATACCAATGATCGCTTAAATGGCAGTTGCCCCTTTCGCAATCTAAATGCTATGTTTTCCACGTGGGTGCCTCCAATCCTTCACTGTCCTATGACTTAGGTGGAACTAATTTACAAGTTGTAGACTGTGGTTGCGACCTAGGGATTTGGTTCTCTAAGGACCTATCATTTTCTACACACTGCACGAAGATTGCAGCTACAGCTTATCGCAGACTATCAATGATTAGGAATGCTTTGAGGCCACTAGCACTGATATACGGGTGTGGGACTTTAAAGTCTTTGTAAGACCCCTGTTGGAATTTGTGAGCCCAGTTTGGTTCCCCCCCCCCTACTGGGTGATATTGATCGCCTTAAGGCTGTACAGCGAACCTTCACTAGAAGCCTGCCTGGCTTCAAGACTCTTCAGGCCAGTTCTCGCCTTCATAAGGCCGGACTGGAACCATTAGGGTTGCACAGGATTAGGGCAGACCTAATAATGACTTTTAAGATTTTGCATGGATTGCTGCCGATCAATCTACCCTTTTTCGATCAAGCTCCTTCTTCATCCACCAGAGGCCATTCCCTGAAGCTGCATGTCGAGCTCACACATCTGGGCTGTCGGAAATCATTCTTCGCCTTGCGTGTAGTTCCAATTTGGAACTCACTACCCGAAAAGACGGTCTCTGCCGCGTCAATCTCAATCTTTAAGAAGAAGCTACTGAGCTGTGATCTCACTAAATTCCTTAAAAGGACTTACTGACATACTCCTTTTAATCACTCTTCCATAATACGAATTCACTTCTTCTCTCTTTTCCTTTTAACGCTGGGAACGGTGTCAGTGGCCTGCTCTTCCCTATTCCCACTCCCACTTTTGATGAGAGTAAACCTATTATTTTTATATTATTGTCATTAAAAAGGTTGAACCAGAACTGGCCCAGCTTATTTCAGGTTTTGACAACGTGCACGGAAAACGGAATTCTATCTGTTGTTGGGCTATTGACGAACCACTGAAAAAAAAGGCGGCTACTTTACGGTTCGCCGGGAAGGCTGTCCTAGGATACAACGCGTATTGGCAATTCGGGTAATTATGTGGCTCCTGCTAATCAGGTAATTATTGTATAATCGATTATTTAGTGTAACAGTTTGTTGTAGATCAATATGAACAAATGTGTGAGGCAACGGGATAGTGCATACTAGGTGCATAGCTAACAGAATAAAGGCAGAATTATAAATCATTCCACGATCACTTTCGATAGTAAAATAAACAAGAGGGAACAAGTTTACTTTATGCGGCTTATGGGAAGAATAAGGGCTCCTCACCGATTGATCTCTCGTTGGGCTAGAATAACGTAAAATGATCAACTTTACAAGATTTTCCTATAAAATTTTTGGGGCAAAGGCTTCGTTTGGCCGTTTAGAAATTAATGAAAGCCGCATGCTTTGAGCTGACAGACGAGAGGCCGTTTTCTTCCCATGTTCCCACCTATTTTTTTCCCCATAAATAGTTCAAATAGGTGGGTTGTTATTGTCAGTTTTGTGTGGTTTTCTTGTTATTGTCGGTTAGGTTAGGCTAGGAACCGGCTTCAGCATTTTACTTGAGGTAATGAACTGGTTGGGGTTTGGCGCTTCACTTGCCGGACTTTCGCCCAGTTTCATGCTTTCATTGCTAACTTTGGACCTTCACCATGGCCAAACGGTGCGTTTGCCCCAAAAATGGAAGAGGAAAACATTACTCAGCCGATAATTTTTAGTCAATTAAAAAAAAAATCGGACGAGAGCCAGTTTTCTTCCCGTGTTCCCTTTACACACATGGCCCGAAATTCGAAAAAAAAGAGAAAAACAAATTACCTTTAATTTTCACGGAAGGCATTACAAATTGATCCCAAATTGCGGAAACTCGTTAAATCATCATTAACATAACCTAACCAATTAACTTCCCCAGTATGAAATGCCAAACCCCAACCAGTTAACTACCTCAGTATGATATGCCAAACCCCAAACTTACCTAACCTCACCTAACTGACAATAACAACAAAACCACACATCATGACACGAAACTGACAATAACAACCCCCCTATCGGAACTGTTTACGAAAAAAATATAAGGTGCCCTGCCGGCCCTGCAAGCGAACGCAAACACCGTATAGATGTACGGATTGTGGCACTACAAATCTACTATTTTTAGTAGTTTTAACACATTTCCGCACTCTAAAACCAACTGTGTCTGTATTAGGAAAGCATTGGAGCCATTTGGAATCACTATCGTAAGGATGTCGAGTATGTGCCTAATGTAAACTTTAGCCCAATAGAGAGCTTTGCCTTTGGTCTATGAAAATAATAATGTTGCAATTTTTTGCATAAGCAGTTTATGTATTTCTTTATGAAATTCTTGTTAATTTTTAAGTACAACTTGTAGATAGAGAGGCGTAATACTAGTCGAATTCAACCCAGTCCAAATAATATTAAAAGGTCTGTGGAGGGTTCAAATAATAACCCAGTAAAGCTGACTATTGAGATACGTAGTCAGGGAACATACCAACTCGCTCCCCCCACCACCCCCCTAGTTTTGGTGTGTTTATCCAATTTCCGGTTTGGTTTCATTTAGGACTAAGTGTGTGATGTACTTTATTTAACATAAGCAACAGGGCGAAATCTGTAGTGTACGTTGCCACGTTGAATTGCCCTATTTGCATTAGAATTCTTTTAAAAACGCCTCTTTACCCGGTTGTGGCGAACCTACGAAGTTCACCATTATTTAATTATGACACTGCAACAAGTTTTGTGGTAGTCTTAACCATTCCTGCAAAGAATGCAGCTTATCCACAGCGGTCCTTGTTTTTTTTTCACCCCTGACAAGTCTTAAAACATCCTGGTTGGTCGCTCACCTACGCTTGATGGGGGAGGGGGGGGGGGATAGCAGCAAAGTCATCAAAACTCGTCACGTAACTTTTTATTTCGAAGCTCTTAAAAGCTGCACAGTAAATTATGCGAGAATTAGGCTAAAATTTGCATCTAATTGAATGGTGTAAAAAGATTTTCCACTCCATTGTTGCCTTTTTTTTGTTTGGCTGCCTTCCTTAGGCGAATAAATACAAGCCAAAAAAGTAGTTAACCCACCACAATTGCAACAAAAGGTTTCATGGTTGTTCCTAACTAGAAAAAGCGTGCTGAATTCGAAAATAATTGTTATCCACGCTATCTACTGCCATTTTCCTGGAAAAATTAGGTCTAATTTACATATTATAGTTAAAATATACATTTAGTACATAAAAGGAAATACAAAGAAAATTTTAGTGTACCTTGCATTGTGAGAGCATTATTTTGCTGGAACGTACTCGAAAGGATGTGACCAAAATGGCACCCATTTTTACTCAATTTTTCCCATTTTGGCCTGTTACACAAGAACCGTTAGTGTTACACAAAAACGGTTTGGATATAATTTGTTTACAATAATGTAATCTACAATGTAGGTCCCATACCTTTCTTTCATATGTCACGGTTATCGAGAAAAACGGTCATGTTGGGCATTTTGGGCATGTTGGGTTTATTTAATGCTTATAGATGTCTTAATTTGTAAATTCAACTGAAACTTTAAATTGTTGTTGCGTCCTTGATAATTCACATGGATGACTCCAATTTGATTCATTCGAAAGGTGTGAATATCGTCGTTGAATCAAGGGCAATGAAAAGAGTCTACCACTATTAGGGACCAAGCCACGGCCGTTTTACTAGGGGCTGGTGTCACAGTTATCGTTCAGTTTTTTGCTCATTTTCAACTTTCAACTGCTCTTGTGAAGTTTCTAATTTAGATGAATGACTCCAATTAAGTTCATTCAAAGGGTGGGAATGCCTTCTTTGAATCATAGGCAATCAAAAGGATCCACCTCTATTAGGGAACGAGCCATAGCCCGTTTTACTAACGGCTGGTATCAAAGTTACCGTTCAATTTTTCGTTCGTTTTCAACTTTCAACTGGTCTTATGACGTTTCTAATTTACACGAATGACCTTAATTAGGTTCATTTGAAGGGTGGGAATGTCTTCTTTGTTTCAAGGGCAATTCAAGCGTCTCCCACTGTTAGGGACTCAGCTAAGGGCAAGTACAGTACAGTACTACGTATTTATTTTTTGGTTCATTTCAACATACAAACAAACATAGAACGATGACTGTTTTACCAGCCACTTGTAAAACGGGTATGTCTCGGTCACTAATGGTGGTAGACCCAATTCATTGCCTTTGATTCAAAGAAGACATTCCCACCCTTCGAATGAACCTAATTAGAGTCATTCATCTAAATTAGAAACGTCACAAGAGCAGTTGAAAGTTGAAAATGAGCGAAAAATTGAATGCTAACTGTGATACCAGCCCCTAGTAAAAATGGGCGTGGATCGGTCCCTAATAGTGATAGACTTTTTCCTTGCCCGTGATTCAAAGACACTCCCATCCTTCGAATGAAGCTAATTACAGTCATTTATCTAAATTAGAAACGCCACAAGAGCAGTTGAAAGTTGAAAATAAGCGAAAAAATAAACGGTAACTAATATACCAGCCCGTAGTAAAACAGGCATAGATCGGTTCCTAAAATTGTTAGACAATTTTTCTTACCCTTGATTCAAAGACGACATTCCAACCCTTCGAATTGCCCTAATTAGAGTCATTCATCTAAATTCGATACATCACAAGAGCAGTTGAAAGTTGAAAATGAGCGAAAAAATGAACGATAACTATTATACCAGTGCAACGACGGTTTCCACAGCTTCCTCCTACTCCTTAAGCTAGGGCCTTACTGGGCCTCTTTAACTTGATGCTATGGCTCCATACTATGTATTCTGTATACTGTATATCTTTATTAATGTATTCCAGTAATGCTATGTACTTTGATGTATGGCCCAGTCCCTGGAGATAATGGTCAGGATGGCTCTGGCCTTGCCTGCCCCTAGGGGTAGCTGCTAGCAGAGATCGCTCATGGGATACCAGGATATAGTACAGGAAGTACCTTGCGCCACCAATGGCAGGTACTGGCTGCAGCTCTCGGTACTTAAGGCCTTGCAGCCCCCTTCAGCCTCACTCTGGGAGCTAGTCCCTAACCAGCTAAGAACTCTTCCTGAAGCGTACCACTCTGCTAGAAGCCCTGACTAGAGCATCCTTGAACCACTGGACAACATCTCCTAAGGACAAACCGCGTGGCCCAGGAATAAACCCTGAATATACCATCTTCTGGCGTTCTTCCTTGTACTGGGCATAGCGGGGTTGCACCAGCCCCTAGTAAAACGGGCATAGATCGGTCCCTAATATTGGTACACAATTTTCCTTACCCTTGATTCAAAGAAGACATTCCCACCCTTTGAATGAACCTAATTAGAGACATTCATATAAATTAGAAACGTCACAAGAGCAGTTGAAATTTGAAAATGAGCGAAAAATTGAACGATTACTACTATACCAGCCCTAGTAAAACGGGCATAGATCAATCCCTAATATTGGTAGACCATTTTCTTTACCTTGATTCAAAGAAGACATTCCCACCCGTCGAATGATCCTAATTAGTCATTCATCTAAATTAGACATGTCACAAGAGCAGTTAAAATTTGAAATTGAGCGAAAAAATGAACGGTAACTATTATACCAGTCCCTATTAAAACGGGCATAGATCGGTCCCTAATATTCGTAGACTATTTTCTTTACCCTTGAATCAAAAAAGACATTCCCACCCTTTGAAGGAACCTAATTAGAGTCATTCATCTAAATTAGAAACGTCACAAGTGCAGTTGAAAGTTGAAAATGACCGAAAAATTGAACGATAACGATGATTACAAACAAAAACGTCAAGTATGCCGTAAAAAAGGGGGTTATATGATTGAATTTTCACTTGTTAAAGTGAACACGGATAAAAATTGATGATTTTTAATTGAAATAATAAAATTGAGAAAATTCCATCTGTTTAGGTGCTGTTGTGCTTTACGTTTTAAATACCTTTTTGATTGGTAAAGCACAACAGCACCTAAACAAATGGAATTTTCTCAGTTGTACATTTTATTTCAATTAAAAATCATCAATTTTTATCCGTGTTCATTTTAACAAGTGAAAATTCAATCATATAACCCCCTTTTTTACGGCACACTTGACGTGTTTGTTTGTAATCCGTATACCTTTTTTACAGCTATGGCGTCGCGCTACAAAGCTTTATGCATGTAGTCGATTGTTGTTGGCCACTTTGAAACAATTCAACTCAGCTCTGAAAGCCTGCGTCTGCGAAATAATTACGCCATTCTATCGTTTGTAGCTGCCCGGCCTCGAAGTAAACAACGTAGCCTAGTTTGGTTTAAATCTATCCACCCAAAACCAAAACTGGTAGAAAAACCCGCCAAGTTTCCAAAACGATCGGCCTTTGAAGGTAGTGATATCATTCAACCATGGAAAGGTTGAATCTTATTAACCAAGGTCAATCTTATTAGCCAAGTTAATCGCACCGACTAATAGTTCGAAAGTTAAATGAAAACTCGAAGATTGCTACTCGCTGTAGCAATCTTCAAGTTTTCATTTAACGTCCAAAGTATTATTGGGTGCGATTAACTTGGCTAATAGGAATGACCTTGGAAGCCTTTCCATGGTTGAATGATATCACTACCTTCAAAGCCCGATCGTTTTTGGAAACTTGGCAGGTTTTTCTACCAGTTTTGGTTTTGGGTGGATATCACAACTTACATAGGACTGTGAACGTACATAAGGGTACACCGTGTTATCTTCATCTGTACCTTTTTTCTAGAAGAATTTGATATCTATAAATTTTCACATTTCTAATTTTCAAATTTACCATTGCCAATTAGCCGTTAGATAAGCCAAATTGCCACGGCTTAGTTTATTGTATTTGTATGACCACTCTTCACATGCTTACGCTGCTTAAATCCCATTTTGGCACACACTGGCTAACAATCACTGATTTCGTTCGCTTCGCTTACTCAATCAGCACATCCCCTTCAGTTGTTTTGTTATCCCTGCACCTTCCCCTTAATTTTTCAAGATTTCGTTGACATTTAGTCATGAAGAAACCCCTGAAGGTCGCTGTTTCTAAAACAGCAGAATGCGAAGCATTTTATTTTTGGGTTATTAACAAAAAACCTGTTAGCTCGTGGATGCTCGTATTGTTGCGTAACCATCATCTAACGTGCATCCTTTTATTCTTACGCAATCCACGGCAACGTTAATGTTTCCTTATTTTGTCCTTCGTTATAGTTTAGTTCTTAGTTCGTCCAGGCTTTTACAATAAATCTAAAGATCAGTGTTGATTGTTCAAGACATTGTTGCTTGAAATATTTGGTTGCAACTTGGAAAAGAAACGAAATTTAAATTCGTTGGTGGCGAATTTCAAAACCCTCCCACGCATTTGTCCTGACCCCTACAACTCTCAAACCAACGAAAGGACCATGCTCAGATCACATCCGTGCATCCGTGTGCTAAAATTCAGCTATGTAGGGCTTCTCAATTTTGCGCTAGCCATGAGCAAAAAGTGTATGGGATTTAACATGGGAAAAATCTTATTAGCTAGCTACACAGTAACATAAAATCAATGTTATTGACGCATCTTTTTCTCTATGATTGGTGGACACTCATCCTTTAAATTTTAGTTTTTCTTAATCTCTGACCCTTCCCCTTACGTTTTCCACAATTTGAAACATTTCTGTCGCATTGGGATTTATCCTCAACATCCCAAAATAAGCTTTCAGTTTCTTACAGTTAACAGACATATGTCTGCTAGTGAGCCGCCACCTTTTTATCATTAACAATCAATTTTTTAACAATCGGATTTCTACAATGGGATGATCTACTGTTACTTGGCGGCGACACACTAGCATGTGTCGAGATATCGTTTAGCTGAAATACGGATTCTTTCATTTCACCCTTCAACGATCGACTTTTTAGCAAAGACATAACACGTGCACGAAGAATGGATATGGAGTAGGTGGTCCTTATTTTTTTATTGTCGAAATTTCTACCTCCCACCCTTCCAATAGATACTACCCTACAAAAAATAAATTCCTGCAAAATTTCTTTCACATTGGTCAATATTTAGGGTATGCTCAAGCCACGTCAACTTTTACCTATTTTACACTTTTTTTGCGGGATTGCAGCTTAAAAGTTTAAGACCAGTCTGCATGGATCACCGGAAAATTGGGGGGAAAAGGAAAAGAAACATTGCATAAAAACGTTTATGAAGTAAAGGTACAAAAGTAATTGGTAATTGTTGCCATACGGGATAAGAAATATGTGGTTGCAATAAAAAGTTTAGGAAGTATGGGAAATTAACGTTTTGTTAAAGGAGAGACATGAAATCGAGATTCACATTATCGGTCCTTTTCATTAGCTCAGATAGAAGATTTTGCTTCTGTTTAGCCTCGTTAACAAATTAAAGACGGGAAGTCAAACATGTTAACTCGTTGACAAAGTCCGAGACAGTGCCATGAAGAAGGGTCAACTTTTTGCAATCCGCGTAGCAATAGCGGTGTTTTCGGGCAACTTGCAAACAAACTGAATCTGGTACTCATCTTTCATCAGCTAAGCATTATACTCCTGCATTATGCAACTCCTCTTTCTGTGGTGTCATTGACAACACATATCTGCTGTACAACATTCTCTGCTTTACGGTAGTCACGATTTGTTTATCCTATCCGAAATGATTGGATCGATTTCTAAGGAAAAAATCTGTAAGGACAATAATCTAGAAAAATCTAGAAAGAATGTAAATGACTCTGTTAATGACTCACAAAGACTATTCTCTGGAATCGTGTACAGTGAGAGTTTTTTCAAAACCTTGATTTCAAGACCTAGGAATGTTCTGTAGATATTTGCTTGGGAGGATCCTCTTCTACATGACGGAGTGCTTCCAATCGGGTCTTCTACTCAAGGTTTGTAATCAGCTACTATGATGTGGGATCAATTTCTTTAACCATTTGAAAAGGACCTCCACCACTGGTTCCATCATGACACTGAATGCTTCTTCTGGAAGAATACCATGCATGTGATATTGGTACGCCAAGTAAAGAACTTCTGTTTCCAACAGCTTTTCCAGCAACACAGAGGCATTATTCTTCTGTCCAGTGTTACTCGAAGTTGTATCATTGATTGATTTGATGTGATCTATGACTCCACAAGCAGATAAAATCTCGATCATTGCATCATGCATTACCTGGCCAGCTCCAGAATCGAGCTTTGGAACAGTCAGGAGTTGCTCTATTCCAGAGCCCGAAATAATGATTGGAAATAAATCTAGTTTCTGTTCTTTCGTGAGATCCTCTGTTGGGTTAAAATCCCAGTGGAGCACCAATGGTGTCTTAGGTTTAAACTCTGCCTTCAGCTCGGCTGCCTAGTTTACGTGACGAGTTTAATGATAAGGTCGAATGGATGAAAGATTGATACTGTAATTCTCGGTATTTTGTCCTGAAGCTTGAAGGACGAATGCTATTATTTGCATTGTACAATGATCACTTGTCTTCGTTCAGTCGATGGATCAGAGGACGGAAGACTTTAAGATTAGTTTCGTACCCTGTTTCCAAGCTGATGAAGATGGGGTGACTTCGCCAATAACTCTTCGACCTTGGAATCGGTCGTTTCACCGGGATTGAAAGGACATCAATGATTCGAATTCAACAACATGATCCAAATTGGCCATCTCAGACAACTATTTCTCTTTCTACAAATGCTGAAGATTATATTTCTCATCTTAAACTTCCTCCTTCTGTACAAAATGATCAATTCCAGCCAGCACACCTCGACGTTCCGTTTTTGGCTGCACCTAAAGATATGCCTTATATTCTGGGATTGTGTTCAGTGCTTAGGCATTCTGATGGGCTGCATCGAATGTGTCTTTAAATGAATATTTGAATGCTTCTTCTCCAGCCACTTGGGTTGCATCCTTCTAGCTTTACTTTTCTGCAGTATTTCCCATTTCTTACAAATTCCTCGAGATGTTTGTTCGCATTGTTGATTACAGCCTTCTCCCCAACGATCTGCATCTTCTTTAAGGTGTTAATGGCTGCGCCATGTCATACTTTTGCTGTCTTTAGATGGTAAAGGGACACTCCAAGAACATTCCAACAGGACTTTGTGCCACTAAGAGATTCTTTGGTTGAAACAAGCAAGTAAAGTTCGATTTTTTTATGGGCGTTGTCATACCTGAGTACTAGATTATTTGTGATTGATTATATTAGCAATTAAAGATACTAGTGATTATAACTGATAATATAATAAGCCTATGAAAATAAGGCAAAGACGTATTACAAACTGAAGGCCTCAAAACGGAATATGTTATTGCAAGGCACTGATCGTCAAATAGTCCAGCGAACTCATTCAACTGCGCTTTAGCGAATAAAGCATCAATACAAAAGTGGGTTGAGCATACCCTAAATATGTTCCAATCTCGTCCAAATTCTGGAGAAATAACTTTTTTGTAGTGGAGTACGAAATGAGAGGGTGGGAGGTGGAAGAAAAGACAAAAATATTTTTCATATGTTAATAAGGACCACTCTTGGCATTTTTCCCTAATCACAATGGTTAAAACAATGTAAAACAATCAAAATGATCGTTCAGGGACCTGTAACTCCGGAATGGCTCGATCAATCGAAAAAGTGGTCTATGTGAGGATGAAGCCCAGAACAAGAACTGAAGTTTTCAAATTTCCGTGTGGCTCTGTACATTTACTCTTGCACGGAATTGCATAAAAGTTGGCATAAACTTGGGAAAACGACGTCTACTATCTGTCCAAGTTTGGTCGAAATATATTGAATAGAAACGGAGAAATTAATAATTTTAGTTTTGCTAGAGAGAGGACTTCAATCATATATATACACGGCGACCAGCCCGCAGGGCCGGATTAAGACATTCTGGGGCCCGAGGCGTCGGTTTGTATTGAGGCCCTAATTGAGGCGGGTAGCCCATAAAAAAAGGTAAACCTAAAAATATCTAAGAATGAAAATATCTATTAAAAATAAAAACGAGAACCACGTTTCTGGTTCAAAAACCCCATTCAGTCTGAAAAAGTGGGTCAAATTTTCCGCCAAAAATGTCCAACTGACCAACTGTTTGTCGGTCCGGTGCAGTCGCGAGTATAGAAAGTACATGTAACGCGGTACATGTATGCGGTAACATGTAAAGTCACGAGTAAACCGAATAGGAGTTATACATTTGTTTTAATTTCAAAAAAATTTGCACATTACGTAGACGTAATGTCACGTAACTGTCACTCAGCAAATGAGCAGTTTCAGCTATTTTGTTTGTTAAAGAAGGAGTTTAGTTCGATAAATTAATAGAACATAATCTTAACACAAACAAACGTGATATAACCACTACGTCACCATTTGAAAAAAACTTGAAATAATTTTAACGTAGTAGTGGGGGGGGCCCCTAGACTAACTGGGGGCCCGAGGCAGCTGCCTCATTTGCCTCACTGTTAATCCGGCCCTGCCAGCCCGTAGTAAAACAGGTGTGGCTTGGTCCCTAATAGTGGTAGACCCTTTTCTTTGATTGAAAGAAGCCATTCCCACCTTTCGAATGAATCAAATTGAAGTCATCCACCTGAATTATAAACCAAGTAACAGCAATTGAAAGTTTAAGTTGCATTCACAAATTCAGACATCTATAAGCCATTAGATAAGCCAAAATGGCCAAAAAAGGCCTAACATGACAATTTTTCTCGATAACCGTAAGATACAGAAAAAAGTATGGGACCTACATTATAGGTTATATTATTGTAAACAACTTACACTCGAACAGTTTTTGTTTAACATTAACGGTTTTAGCGTAATAGGCAAAAATGGCAAAAATTGAGTAAAAATTGGGCACCATTTTGGTCGCCATCTTTAATGCTCAAGGTTTTCAGCCTGGAAACCTTCAGAATCTTAAAATGCACATCCTTTAGTAAAGGTTCCAACAAAAAACTGCCCTCACAATGCAAGGAACGCTAAAATTTCTTTCGTATTTCCTTTTATGTACTAAATACATTTTTTAACTATAATATGCAAATTCGGCTTATTTTTTCCAGGAAAACGGCAGCAGATAGCAAGGATAACAATTTTCTTTTCGAATTCAGCACGCTTATTCCAGTTATGAACAACCATGAAACCTTTTGTTGCAATTTGTGGTGGGTTAATTCACGGATTTACTGGCCTATGACTGGTTGACAATGCCAAAAAAACTTTTCCTTAAGAAGTTGCTTGGTTTAACAAGACCTTTTAAATTATGTATCATTCGACCCCCCCCCCCCTTCCCATTTGAAATTTCTTAGAAACGCTTCTTTGCCCCCCTGGACCCCCTCCCCTTTAGGGCGACCCCACAAAGTTAAACAGATTGGCAGTGGAACGTCCATATGCGAATTTGTCAGTCAATTTTTTTATTGCATTAAGCTATCTTCATTACTTCTCGAGTTATGGCACTGTAACAGGTTTCGTGACACACTGTATACTCGTGACACTATACGAACACAACCTATAAACCATATTTACAAATGCAAAATTGTTGACTTATCTACCAACTCTACTAATTAATATATTAATACCCTAAATTTTTTATTACTACCGTTTCCCCGCACACGAAAAAATAACAATTTTCTAATTTTAAACACCAAAATTTAGTTATTAATGCATGTGTGTTAACCAACCTCAACAAACCCACCGAATTATGAAAGAAAAACCCTAATTTTTCCGGGGTCAAAATTGGTTTCTATTGCCTTTCCGAAAATATAAACTACCTGTAAATTTTGTTCAATTCAGTTCTTGGATGCTCCTTATCTCTCTTGACGTTTTTGTTTGTCCGGATATGCCCAGCTGCACAAACCCCACTGTGCATAAGACATGCGCAGGCCTCTTATAAAAGCTTTTAGCCCAGGCCGGCCGCCATCTTTATTCCTCTCGATATGTCATGGTGGTAACTGAAGAGGTGAGGTAGGGTGGGTTTACAGGTAGTATGTATTTTTGGTAAGGCAATAGAAACCAATTTTGACCCCGGAAAAATTAGTGTTTCTATTTGCCGGCACGAAGATATCTACTACCTGTAAATTCCGTTGCATTTACAGTTGAATGCAAAAACCGGTAAACGGCGTTGACAGTGATAATATTCAGACGTAATTCATTTACAGTTGACCTCGTAATTGCAGTGGCGGGCACCACTTTGACGGGTTACCCCGGGCTGCAAGCTGGGTCCCCCCAAAAATTACTCTAACTTCGCACTTTATTGAAAAATAACAGAAAGACATATCGGTTCTCTTTCGTAAAATATGGTGAGTAGTTGGGTGTGAAGGGGTCTTGCTTCCGTCTTCTGGAGATCTTCGTTTCTGTTGTGGAGTGCTTAAGGGAGTTGGACGACTCATCTGGCTGTTACTGTGGATCCTAGACGGTGCGTTCCATTTTTTTGTCTTGACATGTGTCAGAAGTAGTGACTTGTGAAGACTGTCCGACTAATCCATGAAGCGGCTTGGAGGATAACCGGGATGGAGACTTGGCTGTGGAATGCCCAAGAGGTTGAGAGTGCCCTGAGTTCAGGTGCTGTGACTTTAAATGTTGCTGTAGGCACAATTGATGTTTAGATCTTCACAAACTTTATGGTAACTTTCTTGATCCAATTTGCGATCACTGCAGCTGAGGTAACGTTGACTTCTTTTGCGAATGGCAGGAAGAGTTGTATTCGGCCTCTGCGACACTTTGTGTCTGATGTTCTCTTGATGCAATATCGTAGAGCACGGACTGGACAGTGTTCTTTCAGGTTCATCGCCAATTATGTTGGTTAATTGGAAATTAAGCCAACAGCGAAAATCATACACTAGAAATAACGT
>JAHWFP010092789.1:17918-46928 GCA_023313725.1 Lithobius niger | reverse complement strand
TTTCGCTGTTGGCTTAATTTCCAATTTTCCTTAGTATTATTTCCAGCCATTTATGTATATTTATTTATTAATTATGTTGGTTAACGCTGTAATGATTATTGGCTCTGAGGGTTCAGAGGGTCTTTGAGTCTTGGCTCGAAAGTCTGGACCTGGCCATAGATGGATGAACTTGCAGTTGTCAAAGAAGAAGCAATGAGCCTAGTCGTTCAAAAGTGCTTTCATCTCACTGCATCGAAGGCTGGCAGCCATTGAAGTCAATAATACTGACTTTCTTGTGAGTTGGTTGATGTGACAGGTTTGCATTAGTTCGTATGGATCTTTCATGAGGGAATCCAAGACGGTGGGTAGGTCCCAGTCTGGAAAGATGCGATGGATTGAAGGGCGTTCAACTTTAAAGGATTTCAAGTGTGTCAAAATTGTATAGTCTGCCAGAAGGTGGGCGCTGCTGGCGGCTTTGAAGACTTGAGTTTAAGGCGATAGACAAGGATTGTGGAGCCTTTGAGTCCGTCCTAGAAGAGGTAATTGGAGAAGATTAAGAGTTCTGGTAAAGGGGGATGGATTGGATTAATTTTCCTTCAGTTACACCAATGAAACCATCATTCCAGTGACTGTCATAGATTTTGTTTGTGGAGTCTCAGATGGCTCTGCTGCAACCTTAGTTGCTTGTCCATCCTGAATGCTTGGTTTCGTGATAAGTCTGATGATAGTAGCCACTCGTTTAAGTGGAAAACGTCTTGAGTTTGAATGAAGCTTTTGTTCCCTTCTGTTGACTTAGAAGATCTGGGATCTTTGGGATGCTTCTTGGTTGGCCGATGAGAAGACTTAGCAATAGGGGGGACCAAAGGGCTGCCGGCCAGTTGTGTGCTACCAGAAGAAAGAGGCCTTGGGTTTGTTCGATTTTCTGTAAAATTTATGGGAGGAGTTTGAATGGAGGGAAGAGGTAGGCATGTAGGATCTTCCACGGGTAGGTTAAAGCATCCACTGCCCAAGCTTGTTTGTCTGGAACTGGCTGATGAAGTGGGGAAGTCTGGCATTGTCCCTCATGGTGAATAGGTCGATCATTGGTGTGACGTTGAAGAGGTATTTTCGCAAATTGACTTTAGTGTCCATTCTCCCGATGGTGATTTCTTTTGTGAATTATATTCCGGTTTCCTGGGATGTGTAGTGGAAGGATTGTTATGTGGAGACTTTATCATAGCAGGAAGATGTCCGATGTGATTTGATGATGATGACGTGAACGAGCTCCACCTTCGTTCCGCATGTAGGTGACTGCCGTCGTGTTGTCTGCCTGAACTTGGACTGTTTTGTCTGCTACAAGGTGCCAAAAATGAAGGAGTGCATTGTAGATGGCTCTTAATTGATGTGGTCAGAGATGTTTGGAGGCCAGGTTCCGGATACTTCGTGTTCTTGAATGTGGGCTCCCCAACCCATCAGGGATGCGCCTGTCAGGAGTGGGTTCGTGGAGTGGCATGGTCTGTGACAGGTTGGAAGTTGTTGACCACCACTGAAGACTTTCCCAAGGAAAATTGTCATCGGTGGTCTTTTGTTGGAAGTTGAGACGATGCCCACGTGTCTATCTGACAGTGGTGGAAAGGTCGAGTCATCCTCTGCCCTAGGGGACAAGATTTGCCATGGAGTCCATTTTCCCTATGTGATAGTTTAGGGACAGTGATAGTGTCTGAGAGTCTCTCTTTGGAAGGCATCACGGTTGCAGCTGAAAGGTTGAATTGTACCGCGAGGAAAGTGAAGAGCTTAGATGGTGCAAGTATTGATTTCTTTAGGTTGATGCCGAATCCTAAATAGTTGAGAAGGGTGGGTCAGTCTTAAAGTTTTAAAGCACTTCCACCAACAACTGAAGCTTTGCTACAGCACGTTAAATGCAGCCAACTGCAGGCTTGCCACACCGCCACATATGGACCCAATGGAAAATGGGTGGGCAAAAAATGAGCACCTAAAGGCTCTCATTCCAGTCATCCTCCCTAATGACGTTCAGGTCGTACCAGAACAGCTATTAAGTAAATTAGATGTGGATGGTCAAGTGATAATTCATATGTAACAAGTAGGTGCAGCTGCATAAAGAATGGCCTTACTTGCTCCACCTTCTGCATATGTGAGGGTGGAGACGGCTGTATGTATATCCTAAGAGCCGCAACGCCTGACATGGATAATGAGGATGACATTGCACCTAGTGATGAGGATTAGATAAGAATGTAGCTTAAGTTGAGCGTCATAACTATTGTAGCTTTTACTATCTTTCATGTAACAATTTCTGAATACTAAGCAAGCGCCTTATGTTAAACCCATTTTGTTCAACCTACAGTCAATCCTTGGATATTATATAATATAGACAAATGCCACTTAAGCTTTCCTAATAGCGGCCATTTTGAATTTAAACTTAACCTTTATGGAGATAAGGATCACCCCGGACACAATTCCTACATAAATGTAAATTAAAAACCTATTACCTGTAACATTCAAGGTCATGCCCTGATGATCTTCATGAGCAACCTTTAAGGCCTTTTGCTGTAAAGATGCTGGTATTACCAGTCTTGTGCCTCGCAGCAGTAACTTCCCGTCTCTCGCTACAGTCATTTCGTCTTTTACATTACTGTATGGTGCCAAGCTTTGATCCAACTTCTTCCACTTGCCTGTGTGAACTGCTGCCATGACTTCTTGTAAAACACTGTCTTTCGTCGTTTCTTCAAGAACTTGTTCCAACGGCATGGCTGGTGTCACACGTGCCAAACTCAGAAGGTTGATGTGTTCCTCGGCTTCCTTTTGGTATTTCAGATGGATTGGTGTCATTGTGTAAAGAGACAGATAATCTGCCGGATTATTCTTACCAGGTCTGAATACTACTTGAAGGTCATAGTCTTGTAAACGAAGCCTCCATCTCTCTATACGTGCAGGAGGTCTTGACTCCGATCCTACACCAAAAATTAATTCCAGTGGTTTATGGTCAGTTATGACCGTACATGTCTTTCCATATATATAGATATGGTGATGGTCGCACCCCTACACAATCGCAAGAGCTTCTCATTCGGTTGAGAGTAGTGTTGCTAAACCTCAGTCAATGCTCGACTTGAGTACGTGACTACCCTCGCATCATCACTGTTTGGAGAAGAACGCTGCAATAGGATGGCTCCAAGACCCGTCGGGCTCGCATCAACAACGAGCTCAGTGCAATTGTTGGGGTCAAAATAGGCCATTGTCTGGGTTGATGACAACCTCTTCTTAATTTCTTCCCATGCACACTCATGTTCTGTGTTCCAACATTTGGCATCTTTGTGGGTCAGCTGTCTCAACAGAGTTGTGATGGATGAACAATCAGGAATGAACCTTGAACAGTATGCAGTGGCGCAGCCAGAAAAAATTGTCGGAGGGGGCCGAACAAAGCCAGAAAGGAGGTCTGGGGGTGCGCTGCAAGCTCCCCCAGCGGGGTCTGGGGCAGAGCCCCGGAAGCTGAAGCATTTTGGTGTTCATCATTGCCTTATCTGGCTTCTGAAGGGTACTGTTTTTACCTATTCTTGAGAAATTTATTTAGCATTATGATGCCATCATGTTAAAGTTGTTCGTGCAATTTTTTTCAGGACTTCTTTTCCACGGACTTTATCCCGCAGACCCTTTTTTTTCTGGACAATTTTCTTTCGGACATTAAGTTTCCACTGGATCTTTTTTTACCAACCTTCTTTCCACGAACCTTTTCTCTCCAAATCTTTTTATCCAGACCTTTTTTCCTTAGGTCTTTTTTTCCTGGACCTTATCATCCAAGAATGTTTTCTGCCTCTTGTCCGAGTTTTTATTTTTTTTAAATTTTTGCAGGAGGTACAGATGTATGATAAGATCTAGATTTGGGGCTTGTTTTAACATCTCTGTAATATGTGGAGTAATCCGGACCACTGCACTGTGACTGAGATTGGCGCTAATAACCTAGCTGTCGACGTCCCATTAGGACTCAACCAACACCCACCACCCTTTTTCCTAGTTATTAATTTTATATCAATTTATTTTTGCCCAATTTAGTGTAAAAAGTACAATTTATATTGGTTTCATGGATGATTTTACACAATCAAAACACTTTTTAAATTAGCCTAAAATTGGCCTGCTATTATTTTCCACATCCATGATTAATTTCATAAACGTTTAGGCCTACCCTAATGTTAAAAGTAACGGGATACGATAATAACTAAAATAACAAACTACTTGACTAAACTGGTAAAATAATATGGCATTGACAAAAGCTGTAACCAAAGCCAAATATATTAAATAATAAGCCTATATGCCCATCTCAAATCATGTGACACTGACAGAAAAAATTAAATTTCTACGTTTTCTCTGCTTACCCTTCTCGGTTTTCCATAACTTCCACTTTACGAGCATTATCAAGTTGATGTCGAATATCTTCTCTTTTTCCGGAAGTAACAAAAATAAAATTGTCCGATTTGTCCATTACGTTTGTCCCGGTATTTTTTTCTGGCTGTGTTCGTCAAACAATTCAATTGCATCTTCATAATTAGTGAATGCTGTTTTTACTAACGAACGCAGTTGTCGGCCTTCTCCTTTGCCAGACTTTTCTGGCACAAAAATCAGAAGCGTTGTGCAAAATGTTCCATTTTTTCCTCACTGTAAGCCAGCCATTGGTTCTTGTTAAGCCATTTATGTGGAAAAGAACGATTTCTTTCATTTTGCATCACTTGTGGAAAAACATGATCTTGATCTAGAACCCAACAGTTTGTTAAACAAATACAATTTTTCCTCCGTTGAGAAGACCTGCTTTTTGCTCCATCTGGTTTCGTCAAAGTTTCCTACATCCAACTTGCGTTAAATAAAAACAGAGTTCTTCAGGCCGTGTCAGTATGGCTCAGAGGCAGACCTCGGAATTTGAATGTTTCAAAGATCGTGGGTTCGATTCCCCGTTCAGGCAGTCTGACATTTAAGTCCAAAAGGCAACGTAAATAGGTTTGCATCTGTATTTTTTTAACCTGTCTGAGCCGACTGGCTTACCGTTCTGTGTAATCCAACCCGCGTGTTGCTGTGTTCGACTTTTTAACTGGAAGCTTTTCATGTGTTTCTGGACAGCCTTCATCTTCACTTCTATTATTTCCTGCCGTATTCACTTCCTTTGATTTTGTCTTGCTTCTTCTTCTTACGAGCATTGCCAAAGAAAGTCAGGGAATGAAGAGAGAATACCAATATAGTGGTATTATGACCGACTGGCTCTACCCACCTATAAGGGTTTTTAGGGGTGGAGGGTTGAAGGTTAAGTAAGTGAGATGAAAACAGTTAGTTGACGAAAGAGTACGTTGCTTGGGGGAGGAGCAAAGTAGGCAGTTTACAAAGGATTTGGCAAATGCCTGGAATGCGTTACTTGGATTACTAGCGGGAAATGGTTTCAAGTAGGGAAGGGGACTTTATCCAAGAACTGTCAGAAGCTTAAACAGATTTGATGTTCCTGAATTTATTTTTAGTTTATTTTACGATTAACCGGCTACTGAACATTCACACAGCTTGACCTAAAGCAAAAATAAAGAAATTGTTAATTTAAAAAAAGGACTTTCGTTTCGGAGGGCGCCATGGCCCCCGGGGGCCCCCCCCCCCCCTTCCCTGCGCCACTGACAGTATGTGATCATTCCAAGCAAGCTACGTATGTCTGAAGGAGATTCTGGTTTTAGTAGATTCACAATGGCTTCGATTTTCTTCGGGTCTGCCGAAACCCCATCTTTGGAAAACACTAGGCCATAAAATTCTAGCCTAGCTTTGTGAAAAACGCATTTCTTTGGGTTTAAAGTGAGATTGAGCTCCTTCAAACGGCGCAAGAAAGCATACAATGCTTTGTCGTGTGCTTCACGCCCTTTCCCCATGAATAATATGTCATCACTTCGGTTGCGGGCTCCTTCAATGCCTTCTATGATCTGCTCGATTACTTCTTGGAACTCTTCAGGTGCAGACGAAACCCCCAAAAACAGTCTTTTGTATCTATACAAGCCTTTATATGTGGCAAATGTAGTAATGTGCCGGGACTCTTCGGCCAGTTCCAACTGATGGTAAGTTTTGTGAAGATTGAGCTTTGAAAAAACAAGTTGACCCGTTTAGATCATATACGAGGTCATCCAATGTTGGCATAACATGTCTTTTTCTCTTAATTACTGTATTTGGAAGAGTCATGTCAACACAGATTCTAATGCCTGAATTTTCTTTGGGAACAATTACTATTGGGGACACCCATGAAGTTGGTTCATCTAATTTCTCGATAATATCTTGCTTTTCTAAACAATGCAATTCCTTCTCGACCTTTTCTCGGAGGTGAAATAGTAGTCTACGGTGTGGCAAAACTACTGGTCTTATCTTTTCATCGACGTGCAGTTTAACTTTATAACAGCTACGCATCCAACGACTTGGAAGACACCAGGAAAACGTTCCTTGATTTCTGTCGTAGTCATATCTTCTCCTGTCAATGAGTCTATGAATTGAACCATACCAAGTGCAGCCGCTGTCCGATAACCAACAAGAGCAGTGTCGATGTCACTTGCTGACGTCACTTGAAACTCAACCATCTTTGATGCCGTCTTGGATGTGACTCGCGCTGAGAATTTTCCAATCAGCGGTAATGGGTTGGCTTTATCACCGAAAGTGAAAATACGAGCATTCGTAAGACCTAATTTCACATTTGGTAAAAGCTTTAAACAATGCACTGGAATTATGTCTGCCGTCGCTCCCGTATCTATCATTACTGGAAGTGTGTTTCCTTCCGACGTTAACTGTGGCACGGGGCAATCTCTCCAACTTTGTCTCTAGTGCACTCACACAATCATCCTCACTGCTCGAAGAGGAGTAATTCTCATCTTGCAACATCTTTGTAGTAAACTTGCTTGGGTGGCTATTCGTCGCTGTTACAGTACCTAGTCTACAGTGAGCCTCGAAATGATTTGCTTTACGGCAATTATTGCAGGTTTTGCCCCATGTTGGACAAGTTTCACGGCCACTTGGATGAGGATATGTTTTGCCACATCCCCTACACACATTTGATTGTTCACCTTTGTCTAGACTTGATTTATGGGTTTGCTTAGCTTTGTGTTGCATTTTTAGCTTTGCGCCATATTGATGACAGTTCTAAAGTTCTGCCTAGCTTTAACGCATCAATTAATGACAATGCTGGATCCTGAATGAGTTTACGCCGAAGCCTTCCGGATACACAACCTTGAATAATCTGCGACTTTATTTCTTTTTCTAACTGTGTAAATTCACAGTTTTTAGCCATCTGACGAAGTTGTGAACAATAAGCATCTAAAGTTTCTGATTCTTGTTGTTTTGTTTTTCTGAACGTAAACAATTCATATTCTACATTACTTTGTGACTGAAAATGTTCAGGAAGCTTTTGCTTGGCTATTTCATAATCAGCATCTGTCTCATTATTTGGAATCGTGTCAAAAATATCTGCCACGGCATCACAAGCACTGCATAATAACAACGTACGTATTCTTGTGGCGTTTGTTATGCTAAATGGAGCTAAATAAGTCTCAAAATGTCCCAACCACTTAGTCCATCTCGTTCCAACAGATGATTGTTTAACACCTATATCAAATCCCGGGAATCTGGGCAAGGCCATTGTTGTTCTTTTCTTTGTTTACGTAAGTTGACAATAGCATGACAATTTGGTACCAGATTGTCTCTCTCATAAGATTGCGCGGGACTTTCAATGCTCATCCATCGAATCTTTGATCGTTTCTCTGAGAAGACCGTGCGGGACTTTTAATGCTCACCCGTCGAATATTTGATTCTTCTAACATGGATTGTTAGTTCTTTGTCGCCACTGTTCTGTTATTGTCTACAATTTGCGATTTTGCTAATGATCAAGACATTAAACGTGATAACACACGCATAAGAAAGAGCTTTATTTACTGACATGTCTCAGGTGGCCTTTACCTTAACCATACAACTATATATGCAATCTGGATACAACACCCTTTGCCATTTTATTTTATTTTGCAAAATTTCACTTAACCTATTATTTCTCCGAGAAAAAAACCTTGCAAGGGTTCTTTTTTCTTTTATGCCAGTATAGTGTACCAAATAACAGTTATTGTCTGTAATGTAAAAATTTAATTGGCTAAGTATTGTAAGGATAAAAACATATTTTCCATCCAGGGCAGAGGGATGCAAAATAATTGTTTTTATCCCAGAATACTGTCCCAAATAAAGTTTTGCGTTACAGACAATAATACAAAAATTTAATTGGGTAGCCTAGGTATTCTAAGGATAAAATATATTTTCTATCCAGGGCAGAGTAACGAAAAATATAATTTTTTTTGGTCAACTGAAACAAAGTTTTGCAATGCTCCGAGATGCAAAACAATAACGCGTTCGTCTTAAAGTCGCCATAAAAATTGGGTCACCAGCAAGTGGCCTGAGAAACAACAATTTTTTTTTTGCAGCCTTTCTCCGATATGGAATTTTCTCTATATTTTTTTCGGGAAACTTACATGAAGTGTTTTATGCCTACAAAAAATATGATCATTTATTAATTTGAATAGCCTATTAAAAGCTACATATGGTATTTTTTTTATCACAGATTGTTGTACTTAATAATAAAATACATTTAGTAAAACTTAAATAAAAACACTTAGTAAAAATAATTGTTAAATAAACCCTGAGTGTACTAGCTTGAGGTATGAGGTAGAGTGTCATAAGCGTACTTGAAATAGCCAAAGTCTTTTTGACTTTTTAAGATTAGTTACATTTAATTTACGAGTGCTCTTCATCACTACTGTGGAGATCTTCTATTTTACCTTCACTGTCTGAACTGAAAGGATCGTCTGACTTTTCATTGTCGGTACAATCTCCAATTTGGTCTGGTGGCAATTCGCCCTCTTCCAACAAGGTACGGAGATTTGTGTGACACAGGGTCTTATCAGAATTTGTTATGCCACATTGCAAAAACAAATTAGTTATAATTTCTGGTGCCAGTGCTTCCCAGTACTGTCCAGCGTACAACCAGCTCGTACGTTGCTCTTACGCTTTCCACTACGAGTAAATTCTTTTTCACAATTTTGTAGCCACTCCTCCCACTGACTGCGAACTTTGTCTTTCAAAGGCTTATTCCAAGCAACATCACATGGCTGAAGCAGTTTGGTCATGCCAGGAGGAACACTGATAGTACTAGTATTGTACTTTTTCTTTAAAACGTCTAAAGCCTCTTCGTCTTGGTGAGTCTTATATAGGTCTAGTACAAGCAATGCTGGCAATTGAATTGCAAATAATGACCAAGGACATTTTTGCCAGACTTCTTTTACCCAAGTCATCAAACGTTCATTGGTCATCGACCCACCTTTAGCTACAGGCACCACACTGTTCTTGGGAAAGTTACCTTTGGGCACTTTCTTTAAATTTTTGAATATAAACATTGGCGTTAGTTTCTTCCACTTGTGGTAGCAGCTAACACAACAGTAAAAGGTAATTTTTCGTGGCCAGTAATTTTGGATTTTATTGTGCGCAACCCTGAAAAGTCGTACGTTGAATTCGACGGCATGTAAAACCACATGGGCGTCTCGTCCATGTCGCCAACATGAACATTCATTATTTTTTGATTGGCAATTTGTGTCGCGGCGTTTTGCATGAAATTTTCCGCTACTTCGTTGGCGTTTGACGGCATACTTTGTCCGACGGTAGTAGTGCGTCTACTGACAAGTCGGTGGCGGCGAAAGAATCGACATATCTAACTACATGATGCTTTGAATGACTCTCCCGGATTAGTTATTTTAATAAGTTCCCTTGCTTTTAACCGTATAGCCAATACATGCACTGCAAATCCCTCTTCCCGCTGCTTCTTAACCCATTCAATCAATTGTGCTTCCATTACCTTAGATTTTCCAGTTTTTCGGTAAGGCAGACGACGCATTTTGCAAACACGTTTTTCATGGCTTCTACGAAATGCTCTATTAGGAAAGGTTTTGTTCACTTCTTTAAACTGGTTTTCAAATTTCTTCCACTCCCTAACTTGTTTGCGATCCACGTTGAACCTCTTAGCAGTTTGGGTGATGTTTCCGTTATTCTCCTCCAAGCTCTTCACCACTTTCATTTTAAAATCCAGAGAATACGATATGCGGAATTTCGCCATAGTGGTGGCGTGTTGCCCACGCGGTTGTTATCCACTAGTCTTGCCTAGCACTTGGCGTCCTGTCCTGACTGGAGCAATCAACAAAATACGGCTGCCGTGTTTGCAAAAGCCGTTTTAGTTCCGCAAAATAATTTTTCCGTCCAATAAAAGTGTACAAACGCGGCAATTCCAAACCCTTGCCTTGGGATTTATTTTGACGTTTACCAGTGATTCGGCATGTGATGGAACCACCACGATTTAAAAAATAAAAGCATATTTTGGAGTGTTCCTGAGGAATGTGACCGACAATTTCGTCGGCGCGATTGCTCAAATATAAACTGACTGCAAACCTGTCATGCGTGTTATTAATCTGATGACGTCCGATTAACTAATCTCCTACTTTGGCTTCCCAAATATCTTTGTACACGTGGTATCCTCGGACTATACTGTCAAAGTGGAAGGAATCCATCGTTTCTGCCGCCATAATATTCACAAAGGTATGTTGATTAGTCCTACGCTAAAGCGCTTCAATTTAGGCCTACACGGTAAATGAAAACAATCGATTTTGTTTACTTTTTAAGTTTGCAGAATCTATTTATAATTTTTATATATTTTACGGAATATTAAAAAAATACTAAAGAATACTAAAAAAAAAACGTGTTTCGCATATAAGCCCTGGCAATTAGCAATTAGTGTTGTTTACAAAAACGCATTATTTCGTTTATTAACCCATGGGCTTCTTTGCGGGGATTTACGGTAGCCTCTTTTTAACCTTTTTTCCGTTTAGCTGCTATTTATCCGGGAACTACGATCTTCCTTGTATGTCGTACACGCAGAAATTTGGTTAGGCTACTCAGTTTAGTAGTCTGTTGTAGCTGCTGGTTTATTAAAATAAATAAAAATACCATTTATTTATTTTGTGCTAATTTAACTTGGATCCCACTTGTTACAATGCATGCCAAGAAAAGTTACAAGGATCCTTTTTTTTTCGTAAAAGTTGCATCCGGCCTTTAAATCAGACCTCCCGGCTTTGCAAGTGCTGTATTCGTCAATTGCTGCATTCGTCGCCCGGATTAAAGACTGTTTTGTAAGTTTATTCCGACTGAGGGCATTAGTCCTCTATAATGCAAGCCACGGCAACATAAACGACTGATTATTTTGTGCTTTGTTGCAGTTTGAACAGCTTTTAGTTCATCCAGGTTTTCACAAATTAAGTCCATGTTTCACGAATTAAGTTTCTTAAATCAAATTTGTGCGCACACTGGCTAAAAAACACTCCTTTTCATTCGTTTCGTTCCACCAGAAATAAATAACACATGTGCGTGCAACGAAGTCCAATCCATTAGCCCGCAGATAATGGCACGTTTTGCCGCAGGTACTGTCAAATTGTTGCAAATAATCATTTTTTATTTATTTCCAAGGGTATGAATGTACACGCTTGCAGTGATTGATGCTTACCACTTTGAAATAATTCACCTGTATTCTGAAAGCCTACATCAATTTCTCATCCGACAACACCACGCACACTTGTTTCCTACTTCAGAACGAAAATAGCCAGAAAACAAACTCGTTCAATCCGCAGAAATCAATAACAGCTGTGACTCGTTTAGTTTATAACTAAACAAAATTTGGAAACTTTCCAGGTGTGGTTTGCTATAGATTTGTAGCAATTTCGAAGCGTTGGTTAATACGTGTATTGTACAGCGGCGATAAAACGTAGTGCTGTGAATGATGTGGTAAGGCTTTCTGACTGATTGGTGATCGTGTAGTGCTTCTGTGGGTCTGGTTTCTTGTAAATTGTTTCCACTGCGTGAATAAATTCCAACTGACTCCCGTTTGACACCAGTTCCACTTTCCAGTAGTACTGTACTGGCAATAAATCCTTAAGTGTAGTGTGGCAAAATCTATCGCAGTTTGTTTATTGATGCAGAGTGGCGAAACCTTTTGAATGTGGCGAGAGTGGCAAAGCCTTTGCAGGGAAAATTAATCCTTGTCTGCGTGTTCTTTCGCAATGTGGAAAGAATCCATTTGATTGTGTTGAGTATGAAGCGGCCCATGCACATAAATGCTTGTTATTGCAACATGTTCTTCAACGTAGTGAAACGAAACCGTTTAAATGGGATGATTGTGGAAAAGCTTCGGTAGCCTTGCTTATATGCGATTACACACGGGGGATAATCTTTTCACGTGTGCGGAGTGTGACCTTTGCTGTTTTCCCAGACCTATGAAAAGGCCATGACTATGCACAGCGACAAAAAAACCCTTTAAGTGTGGAGAGTGTGGCAAGTCCTTTACACAGAAACGTATTTTTACTAGACACATGCATGCTCACAGAGCCACTGAGCTGCCCAAATGTGATGTTTGTGGGAAGGACTTTGCTGAGATCTCTAGCCTAAAACAGCACAAGAGCATGCACAGTAGTGTAAAACCATTTAAATGTGAAGACTGTGACATGACCTTCAAACTGAAAAGAATCCTAACCAGACACATGCAAATACATTGTGGTGAGAAAGATGTGGTAGGCGACTGTGGTAATAGCTCAAATGGCCCATCTGTTTTAAGCATGCATCCTGTGGTTCATGATGCTCCAGCAGTGGTAGACTCGCAGTGTCATCCCTCTGTTGCTAGTGACAGTGCACCTGGTAATGGTGAATGTTTAAACTCAGTAACCGAAGTTAAATCCTTGGATATAAGCCAACTTAATCTCGAAATGAGCAATCTAACTTCTACTGTCTCGAACTCATTCGCTGATCTTAAGGATCACTTAAGTGACCAGATACTTAAGGCTTCCGAACATTGTGTGCTACACCATTCAAATGCAAATACAAAGACAAACTCCGCAAAAGAGGTGTCGACTGGCTTCTGCGACAAAATGTTATATTTTCTGGATTCCCTTGGCGAGCTAATGTCTACTGGACTACAAACAATTGAAACCAAACTAGAAAGTATAATCATGAAACAATCAGTGACATTACTTGATTCGATGAGCAAAATGATGTGTATGCAGGAACAGATCCTGGTCAACGCTCAGCCCTGCAGTGTACCTCTTCCAATGCAGGAAATTGATGGCCAAAGCAAAATTGTTGTTAGCACGGTTCTAAATACCCAAAGTGAAGGTAATATACAGGTTGTATCCGCACATGTAGATACACTTTGTGAGTCATCTGTCCCTGGCTTACACTCTGCTGTTGTTAAACCTACATTGATCCAAAGAAACACCCCCTGTAATCCCTTAAAACCGGCTCCAGCTGCTGAACATTTGAACCCCCCCATTCAGAATCGGCAGTGTGACAACTTAGGATTAATAACGAATTTCGATGCAGTTACCCCTGAAGTCCCCTCTAACCCTAGCACTCTAATTATTGGAGACTCTCAGGTCAGACATATCAAACTTCCCTCGAAACTTAATTCCAGAACTTGGTGTTTTCCCGGAGCACGCATTGAGCATGTTATAAAATTTATTCCCGAGATCATGAAGTCCCATGCCGAGGCCACTCATGCTGTTCTGTGTCTGGGCACTAACAATATTGGCTACGACTCTCCCAGTAGTATTTCTGAAAGGCTGTCACAGCTAATGAGACTAATAAAAGAGTACCACCCTGAAATCAAACTCTCCATCGTTGGCCTGCTACCCCAGTGGGTCCCAGAAGCTATTTGGTTCGACCTCAAAAACTATTTGGTCCGCTGCAACGGTCACATTATGAACATTTGCAAACTCGAGAATGTAACATACATCTCCATGTGGGATGCTATTATAAATTCCAGGTACCTCTTGGCAGGAGACGGAGTACATTTTTCTGCTATTGGAAAAAAACATTTAACTAACGTGATGACTAAGGCCATTCTGGGAAACTACAGGTGGATAATGGTCTAAATGTAGGCCCAGGTTTTTTCCTCCCTCTTGGATCCTTGTCCCTTCCGTCTACCACAGATACTTCAGATCGGTCTGTTAATTTGAACTCTAATATGCAACTGTCTACTGCTAACCTTACACACACTAACCATAAAGCTCACCTAAATTGTCTGTTTCTAAATGCACGAAGTCTTGTGAACAAACTTGTTGAATTCAATATGTTATTGTTAAGCAATTTATATGACCTTATCTTTGTTGTGGAAACTTGGTTAAATAATACGATAACGGACGCGATGCTGACTGGCAATATATCGTACAACATCGAAAGGAGAGACCGTTTGACTCGTGCTGGTGGCATTTTATTTGCAGCAAAAAAAGGACTCTTGTACCATGTAACAAACGTATGTACTACAGTTGAAGCAATGACTTTGGACCTATTCAATGAAAAGGTTTCGATAACTATTGGGTACATCCCTACTGGGGATGACTTCAATACCGTCACATTAATGTGTGAATACATTAACTCAGAATTTAGATCTGACCGTACCAACGTTATTGTTGGGGATTTCAACCAGTCAACAATTGACTGGCTACATTCAGGAGCAACAGGAAAAACAGGCACTACAATGTTTAACTGTTTCTCAGACTTGGGTTTGGAGCAGTTAGTCATCGAGCCAACACGGGGCAATAATATACTCGACCTTATCTTGGTTGACAATGAACGCACTATTACGGACATTGCTGTCTTACATGGACTCGGTACTAGTGACCATTCTATGCTGTCCTTTTGCATCCACACCATCCATTCAATTGACCCTACTGTGTCAAACTTAAAAATTAAAAAAATTGACTTGGAGGGCATAAAAAATTCTCTTCATGAGATCGATTGGAATCTTAGGATGGTTGATGCTACCGATGTAGATATAATGTGGAATATTTTTATCGCTACTATAAATGACACCTTGGATCAACATAGTACACTGCAAGTCAACTCTTTTCGGCATAAAAAACGCATCCCTCGTGAAGCCAGGAAATTAAGCTCGCGTAAAAAGAGACTTTGGCGCCATTATAAAAGAAATCGCTGTGATGATACCAAATCATTGTATAAGCAAGCTAGCAGGAACTATGCAGATTGTGTAAAGCGATTGTCCATCCAAGCTGAAAGTAAAGTTATAAAGGAAGGTAATCTTGGTGCACTTTACAGGTTGGTAAAAAATAAAACTGGAATTAAGCGAAGTATCCCACCCTTAAAGCTAAAAGGACAGGTGGTATCATCAGACGAGGCAAAGGCAAATGCCTTAAACAATACATTTTCCGAAAACTTCATCTCCGATAATGGAGCCATCCCCGATAATCAGAGGAACCTAATGCATGCGTTCACACAAACCTTAGATAATGTGTCTTTCTCAAGCGAGAAAGTCCTCAAAGCAATTAATGATACAAAAACTAGCCATGCCATTGGTCCTGATGGACTATCCGCATATCTTTACAAAGAAATGCGGAATGAGATTATCTCTCCATTGGTGATAATATTTAAATGCTCAATGCAGTCGGGCAAAATCCCTAAATGCTGGAAAAAGGCACGTGTAATTCCAATCTTCAAAAAAGGTAATGCATCCGATCCACATAACTACAGACCAATATCTCTTACTTGTGTACCCTGTAAAATTATGGAAAGAATTATTAAAAATGAAATGCTAAATTTCCTAAACGAACAAGATATAATCTCGTATGATCAATTTGGTTTTTTGCCTGAACGCTCAACAACGCTACAGCTACTGGATGTCCTAAACGACTGGACTAGTTGTTTAGATGAGGGTTACCCAGTTGACGTAGTTCTAATTGATTTTGCGAAAGCATTTGACTCCGTTGTCCACCACAAATTACTATTTAAACTAAAAAACATTGGCATCAGAGGGCAACTACTGGCTTGGATTACTGATTTCCTTGTGGGCCGTAGCCAGCGTGTCGTAGTCGGGGAATCGGTGTCAGATAATGCTGTGGTTAAAAGTGGTGTTCCACAGGGGTCAGTTTTAGGTCCATTGTTATTCACTATTTTCTTAAATGATCTATCGCCAACTTCTGCTGGTGTAAAATTGCGAAAATTTGCTGATGACGTTAAACTCCACTCTGCAATGAAATCAAGACAGAGTCACATTGGTATCGTACATGAACTTGATGAACTAAAAAACTGGTCAGATCAATGGCAGTTGCCGATTTCGGACAATAAATGCAAAGTGTTGCATATCGGGGGTAAGAATCCATCATATAATTACTACCTATCGGGTTCAAAATTGGAACCATTAACTACTGTCAAGGATTTAGGTGTCTGGCTCTCTACGAATCTAACGTGGACTCACCACTGTAACGCTGTCATTAAAATAGCAATGCAACGTGCAGCTATTATCAGAAACTGTTTCACTTCTAGGGATGTCCCAACTTTACTGTGGGCCTTTAAAGTATATGTCCGTCCTCTTGTTGAATACGCCAGCCCCGTTTGGTCCCCGTCACTTCGAGGAGACATTCTGAGGTTAGAAAGAGTGCAGCGAGTGTTTACCAAACTTCTCCCAGGGTTCCGAAATATACCATATGCAGCCAGACTGAATAAATTGAAAATTGATTCTTTGGAACTACGCCGGGTAAAAGCCGACCTGTCATTCACATATTGTCTGTTGCATGGTCTCCTGGATTATGATCCATCTCTTTTCTTTGATGTTAATAGAGAAAGGCGGACCAGGGGTCACTCCCTGAAATTGGTTAAGAAACCCTTCAGATTAAACTGCAGAAAATACTTTTTTGTAAATCGGGTCATTAATGTTTGGAATGCTTTACCTGATGATGTTGTCACGGCACTCTCTATAAATTGTTTTAAATTCAGACTAAATAAGTGTAACCTACTACCATACATATCAGACTATTCCTAATGTTATTTTGCTATATTGTTGTACAGATATTTCTATCTAGCTATTGTATTTGTTATCACTTAATGTTGGTAAGATATAAGCGGTTTCTGGTAAAAGCCCTATCTTACCATTTTGCTAACTTGCTCGGCAAATAAACTTTTATTAAATTAAAAGCCATGGGAAGTGATTTTCTGTAAAACCCTTCGAATTTACTTAATGTTTATCAAGGTAAATGTTGGATTCGTATGGATAAAAATATGTAACCTCTGTTGTTGACATGTAACCTTCCACTCGAGAAAAATGTACATATTGTTGAATATTGTCATTTGAAAAAAAAAAGATCGACCTTGTGTCGGCCGTTTTTACGAATTGCATTTGTGATCATAGAAATGTATTTCAGCTTGGAGCCAGAAAACTGTAAGTACAAATGCGATTGGAACCAATCTCGAAATCTTTTAGTTTTGGTATTAAACAAAATTCTAGTTAGGTTGAAATATAAATTAGTATTTTAATCTAGGTTAAACTAATATTTTAGTGCTTCGTTAATTGACTCAGTTCACCTAACGTAATGGCAAGAGTGCTCGTGCTCGTAGGCTAGTAACAGCTGTTAGCTAGTGCCAATGGCAAATTTTAGATTTGCTTGTCAACTCATTTAAAGTTGGAATTTTGCATTTATCGAGCTTTAGTCCTATAGCTATTAACTCGTAGTATTGCATAGCATTATTATTTTAAAAATAAAAATGAATCAATGCCAGCGCATATTAGTTTGAAATTAGCATTGCGGAGCCTGCATCATCAAACCGAAACCAGATCTGAGAGAGCCGTTTTTGGCCAATCACAGGGCGCGAGGTCGGCCAATGGGATGTTCGCGTGCTTGGATGCTCTTTTCTCAGTCTTGAAGAAAGCGCGGGCATTTGAACGACGCCTTTTTCCGGAAGTTGCAGATCGCTGGAAATTTTAGCATTGCAACATGTAGCCAGCCAATAATCGCCTTCGGCGCAAATGCCTCAAGGCAATCGTCGAATTGAAATGCAGTTTATGAAATTGAGTTAGGTTTTCAACAAATGAGAACCCTTAAGCTCTCCTGTCCGTCCACGTGAAGGCACTGTATTTTGGTATTTAAGGAAAAGGAAATTTGTAATTTTGGTCGCAAAACCACTGCAGATCGGCGGGACGCTATGCCATTTCTAGATTAGGCACACGCTTAGCCGAGTAGCGGATAAGCTGAAGCTGAAGAAATCGCGGTACCACCATGACTTGATAGTCGTTAGATTAGTAAAGTACTTAAACTAAAATGTAGTCTAAAGATACTTTAGCTAATAAGATATAGAGGGAAGGGATCCTAATATGATTTAGACCCCAAGAAAATTAATAAGAATTAGTCCTAGCTCTTAAGCCCAACATTTCTTAGCCTATGCAATGAATGAGGACAAGCTAGTGTGAGGTCCACGGGTTCCTAAAAACCTTGATAATTTATCAATTTTCTTCCCGATTAAAAATCGTAAAGGGAAGAAGAATTAATATATTTTTTGATTTTGTTCAAAATCATAACTTAACTTGTTTCATCGCAAAATGCCTGAAAATTGAGTTAAAACTATTTTAACTGGTTTGTGCACCCAACCGAAAGTTGTTTACTTCAACGTTAAATAGTTAACCTGTAACTTGTTGTGATATCTGCCATAAATAAATGTGCATATGTTTGAAATCGACTTCTTTTATTCTGACTTCTGCATGAAAAAATTAAGCACGTTTTAAATCATAACAGAGTTAAGGTTAGGTCTCATTCGCGAATGAGTGGTGGCAGTTCGACCAGGATTGTCGAGAGGAAGGAGAACACTGCCAGTTAGGATAAATGAGGAGTTCCCTGGAAAAAGGGCACTAATGAAAAATACATGTTTTGGGAAAAGGGCAAAAAACTGAGAACTAGTATTTTATGCTTAATCTTTGAAAATTAGCATTTTCTGATGGGATATATATTCATGTTCCTTTTTAAAACATATTTTTGTATCAGATATGTTCAGGAAAATAGGAAAATGGGAAAATAGGAAATTAGCGGAAAAATCGTCAGTGGCACTGGCGGCGGCCATGTTGAAAAGCAGCGCCATCTCGCGCCGCCATACAGCGTTAAATAAAAAAAAAATATTTGTAAAGCGCTTCTGTTGGTCGACTTCCTACCGTTTGTGCCCATATTCCATAGAGGTGCTCTATCAGATTTTTTTAGGTGGTGAAAAAAGGGCACAAGTGACTTTATGCCTTTTTTCCAGGGAACTCCTCAAATGTTACGGCCAACCTAAGGACTTTAGCTAGGCTCCGTAATAAACTCTTTCAGTTCTATTTCTTTCAGAAATTTTTCCAAGCATGTATTCCACTCTCTATCCGATTGGTATAGCCCGTACAATCTTTTATTTACTTTGCACACGCAGGCTTCGTTTCCTTTCTTCAAAAAAGGTTGCGGATGTCCCATATAAGTTTTTTCCTTTAAAGTTCCATTAAGACACGCAGCGGCGATATCCATTTGATGCACATTCCAGTCCAACTCTACTGCTGAGGCAATCAGCATTCTCACGAATTTCAACTTAATTGCTGGTGCGTATGTTTCTCGGTAATCTATTCCATGTATTTGCATGAAACCTTGCACCACCAGTCTCGCACGGTATCTTCCAATTTGCCTTCTTGCATAAATTTCTTCATCTTATGATCTGATCCTTGATCCTTGATCTGATGATATTCCTATTTGGAGGTCTAGGCATTAGTTCCCAGGTCCGGTTTTTGTCTAGATTTCTCATTTCCTCTTCCATGGCAGATCTCCATTCTTTAGCTTCAGTTCCTTTCTGCGCTTCTTCCCAACACTTTGGTTCTTGTATGCCTTCGTCCTTGAATCGAGATGAGTTACACTTCATTTGAAACTCTCTCTCTTTGGTTTGTCTTAATGACCTCTGGATAGGCTTTGGCTCTACTTGTATAGGCAAAATGGTACGGTCTTGATCGTATCGACTTTCGTCAGTGTCAAGAAACTTTTCTTCTGGTACTTTATCTTGTCTCTCTTCGTTTGTTTCGGATGACTTCCCCCGCTTTAGATTTTCCCTAAGCACAGTTTCTTCGTTTTCTGCAGGTACCTCGTCTTCTAAAATGATTTCAAAAGGTACCGAGTGGTCGTATTTAGTCTTGACTTTGGAGGCATTTACTCTTAAGAATGGGAAAACAGTTTCTTCAAACAGCACATCTCTACTTAAGATAATGTAATCCTCTGTAAAGTCCCACAATTTGTAGTTTAGTTTAGAACACGGCAAAGTCTGTGACTTGTAGCCATGCCCCCATTATGCTGCGTCATGTGCCTGCCCAACATTGCCTTGAAGCAGTTAATTGAGCTGGCCTTGCTCAGGTCGTCTGGAAGACTGTACACCTTGATTCCATCAGGATAGCCTACGAAAACTGTTTCTGCTGCTCTTGGTTCAAGCTTTTGTTTGGGAATGTCGCTTTCTACTGTCGACCAAGCTTGATATCCAAATACTTTCAGGTAACTGACGTCATATTCTTTGTTGTTCCAGAATGATGAAGGTGTTGCTCCTCTAAGTACTCTTGACAGGCACAAGTTTCTTATTTTACATGCCATATTTGCTGCTTCGGCCCACTGGTGATTTGGTAATCCGGAATGTATTAGTAAACACCTTGTCATGTCCATCAGCATCCGGTTAAATCTTTCTGACAATCCATTTTGCTGCGGATTTCCATTGTCTTCTTATTCCATGTTTTAGGAGATACTCGTCAGAATCCCGACTTCTGTATTCCCCACCGTTGTCCGAGCGTAGTATTATCACTTTCACGTCATGCATGTGTTCAGCTTCTAGCCTGAATTCGTGAAATTTGTCTAATACTTGACTCTTTTTCTTCATAGGATACACTTTCTCATATCTCGAATGTGCATCTATGAAAGTCACTAGGTAGTTCGCTCCTCCTTTGTAAGTATGGTTGATTTTCTAACTACATCCGAATGTATAACTTTTAAAATTTGGGATTGTTGGCTGCTGGACTTTGGGAATGGTAGTCTTGCAAGTTTCCCTTTTACATATGTTTCGCACTTTAGTTCCTCGCCATCTACGTTTTCTAGGCTTACATCAAGTAGGTCCTCCTCGTCTGTATTTTTCACTGCTGCATGATGCAGGTGTCCTAGTCTTTGGTGCCATAGATTTCATTTTGATGTTTGGCTGAGTTTGCTGATTGCTTTACTTTATCTATGTTGTATAGTCTGTTCTCCCTATGAACAGTAAGAATTAATATACCATCTGGTTCCACTACTGAAGCTTTGCCATCTCTGAAGCTCACTTCGTATCCCATTTCTTCAATCCTTCCTACTGATAGTTTAGCTTTTGACGCGTTCCCAGCATTAGCCATGGAGCCAGAAGGACAGACGGACAATTTGGCTAGGTAACCCTTAAGAAAAAATGTCATGACAGTGTCACTGAAAACCATAATTCTGTGAATATTCCCCAAGAATCATGGTATCATCATGACAGCATCCATGATTGTTATAGAAACGTCATGGTCTTTTTCCATGATGGTGTCATGGTATTATAAAAGCCATGATCAATGTCATGAGAATTTTAAGCATTTCATGCAGAAGTCATGGTCACTCAAAGTCGCCAAAGTCATGACCCTCGTCATGGTGTTTTAAAGGTTACGTAGTAGTCATGGGTCCATGTCGCAACGTCATGATATTTTAATGTCTGTCAAAGGAAGTCATGACGTTGAAAAAGAAAACAAAAACAATGCCAAATTTGAATTTTTATAATGATTTTATTATTTGTTTATTTTTTAATAACTTTTTGAACAAAGTCAATCTTTGATATAGTTGCAATTTGCACTTTTGATGCATTTCCGAGAATCAAAAGCGCAAATCGGCAAGGTGGTTCGTCCCATATAAATGATAACCTTTTGACCAAAGTCAATCTTAACGTATAAAGAAAATAGCGCCATTTTACGTTATGCAGCCTTATCTGTGCTTACTTGCAGCAGGCGAAGAAATGCAAAAAGTCATTCTTTTAACAAAACAAACCACATGCTTCCTTAAACAGCGAGTAAAAATTGTGTACGTTCGTGCACTTTGGAGCAGTGAACGGTAGAAGGCGTCACTAGAATTTCTTTATATTTCATGCCGATGGCAACCCCCTTTAAAGTGTCACTATCACCGATTGAAAGTAGGCACAATCTGGCAACATCTAGCGCTAGCTAGGCACCATCTAGCACCTTGCACTACGCAAAGGAATGCACAATGGCATTTCTTTTAACGAAACGAACAAGCCACGACCTTCTTAATTATTGAGGGAAAATTTGGTACGTTCTCATGCACCTGGGAGCAAGCTGTAAGGGTAACAATATCACTGCCACTATATTTTTTACAAGTGACGTCATAACAAGCATCTCTACGCACAGTGGCGTTACCATCGCTTTGTTCGCATGTCTCTTAAAAATTCAAAACGACATGCGTGAATAATTTTTGTTTGGTTATGGTGCAGGTCTTTGTTGGAGATTTTACTGTAGTTTGTTGTATTTCCAACTGACGGAAGAAGTAAGGAGCATTGTTTGTTGGCTTTTAAGCAAAGTGCCCACCACGTGTTAGCAGATTGGACTGAAAATGCGGCGAAGGCCAAGTTAGGCCAATCGCGAGTACGCCGCTCCTTAATGACTGCATTTATGCAAGGCCTCCGAGATCCGAAATGGAGCCTCTGAAGGTAGGAGCGAATATAGTATTGTTATTTCTTTTTGTTTTCTTGTAATGTTCTTTTGTTTGGGAGTGGTAATTTTATCAGGTTGAAGCTCCGTAATAAATCAAATTCAATTTCAAATTCTGGGCCAACAATCTACTAGGTTTATACAACGTTAAATTACTTATACATACAGCAACATCGTGTAGTAATAAATCCAGTTCCTTGGTTGCACTATTTGAAAAGTTAAATAAACGAAGCTGCAAACCTATTTACGTTGCCTTTTGGACTTACAGGCTTGCGCCTGTGTTTATTTAACTCTTGTTGAGCCGACGGCTTTCTGTCCTGTTTAATTTGAAATGTTATAGTTTCCTTGTAATTGTTTTCGTTTGGGTATTTTGATTTTAGGAGTTTTGGTTTGTCTGTTGCAGTGACTTACATTAAGTTATTTGTCTCACCATAATATGGGCAATTTAGCTAGAGAAATCCAAGTGTAAAACCCCAGATCCAATCTGTAAGTTCCCAACGCAACGATGTAAGGAAAGCTTCATGTTGTTTGATTGTTTAATATTTTAGGGAGCACAAACCCAAACTGGGTTATCTGCCTCTCGATAACGTTAATTATTCCCCCAACAATAACCTGATAACAATGACTTCATTCTTCACCTGCTCATTAAAGGAGAAATGCTACAGTAACAAAAACAGTTAAGCGAATTTTATGATGGTGACTATCGACCACTGCATCGTAGCTAATGGAGGGGGGGGGGACGCCTTCCCAACAAAGACTGGCGAATAAAACTGGCGAATAAAAGAGTGTATTATGCAAGTTTTAGTTTTTTTTATATATTTCAGTAAGGATTTTTTGCTTCAGTAAGTCCTTTTTGCGTGGTAAGTAGGGCCTACCGAGTTTGGATTAATTGGTTACCTTTTTTGGGTGTGGGGCAACAAATTGAGGGGGGGAAGGGGGTAAGGGGCATAAAATTGCTAGTTGCTCCCCTGCCCGGAAATAAATTTCCAGCTGGGCTTTCTGCCCTAACAAATTGTAAGCGTCTCTAAATCTGAGTGGGTCTGACATACATCAAAAGGGTTAAACTGTGAACAACTTTACGAACAGATTTTTTATTTTTACATAACTCTAATATAACTTGTGTACGGAAACCTACTACATTTTTTTACTTGATTCTGGTGAAATAAACTAGAATAAAACAAATATTCTATTGGAGTGTAGTGACAACAGCTTACAAATATCAAAACTATCTGAATGGCGTGGGAAGTAAAACTGGTGATATGACTTCTTGTTGGGACTTATTTTTGTTTTTTATTTCATAGCAAACGTCCCACAGTTACAAACGTACGGTTTGCAATGGGTTCCTTTCTCTGAAGTGGCCACGACATTGTAGTGACCTGCTCAAAATTATAGATTTTTCACCACATGGCCTGGAGCAAGATTTACGATATCACCAATTTTACTCATCGACAGGCAAAGTTTTGCACACAAAGCAATAAAATGGTGCATTTTTTTGCTCCGAAACAAAGCTGATGGACAAGCCAACAAAAAATCGGATCGGTTTTTGCCACGGCGGTATACGCGGTTGTTCATTCGATCGCCCAAAACAGATTTTATGTTCCACCATAGACGTTTTTTCGAGAGCTTTTGAATAGTGCTAAGGGACCGGTCATTATTTATGGGGGAGGGGGGGGGATGCGGAGGAAATGAAAATGTAACCACCTAATTTTCTATGACCCTTCCCTTCGAGACCCTGAAAAAAATCTTGAACCCCCACCTCTCTCAGGGTCCAAAAATAATGTAATATGCTTTTCGTATACCTATTGAAACTGTCTGCAGATGATTTCCTGAAGCTAAGATTATTTCCACACCGACCATTAGTTGTAAGGAAACATAAGACACGTTGGGTTAAAAATGTTCTATAAAATGTTCCTTACAACCATCTCTTGTCAGATTCACATAATAAGAACCCTATAAATTCTTGGTATGATGAACACACTGTTTGTCCCACTTCCATAACATAGTCAGCATCTGAAAGACAGAAGCAACCAAGAAGCCAGGTGCCAAGCTTTTCTACAAAGTCCTTTGTAAAAACTATACTTGCAGTATTGGTACTAGTAGCTTCAAACCTTGTACACTCTCACATTATGGGTGGAAAGCCCCTCAGAAGCTGAGGCGTTTTTAGAAATTATGACTCCTGAATGTGCCATTTCTGAGGTCCAAAATAAGATTTTTTCTTCCAGTTTGGTCAGTGTGTTTTTGACCCCCCATCTGGTCGGGACCTAAAAAATGTATGACCCCTCCTTGAGAGGGTCCAAAAATTCATAACCCTCCCCCAATCTCCCCCCCCCCCCCCCCGTGATAAATTATTTATTTATTTATTTATTTATTTATTAGCTGCGGCGCCGGAGCATTAAGGCAGCATTGATAGGCAGATCAAAAAACCAAAATAATAAAAAATAGAAATAACAAAAAATGCACAACACAAAAAAACCAGTCATCCATGGTCACTGCACGAAACTGCGATTCTGGAATCCATAAGCCTCTTTTTAAAGGATTTGCAGGACAAGGTACTCACAATATGAGGTGAAATAGCATTCCACTGGAAGATGGTGCGTGGGATAATGACTGGTTCCCAAGAGCTCAGTTAGTAGTACACTACAAATCTACTGACTTACTGTATAAGCACCACTCGCCGTGGTAGGATATCGAAATGTTTTTAATTTGACGGATGTAACACGGTGAAATACTGTTTTGGATCTCCAAACATTGACTGCCCACCGTGCAAAACCCGTGCTAATCTCAGTGTATATGTATGACGGTTAGCGTCATGCTTGCATCGATATGCATAATGCGACCATTGCCCAATTCTGGCTCAAAAAAGCCTTTCGCATGGAAAGCTCCAGCAACAAAGCCAGTTCCAGAGCCGAAAAGCAAGTATAGTCCCCCCCCCTCCCCGTCTTGGAAATCAACAAGCCGTGGACCGTCAACTGCGAGGATGATTTCACCATTTATGGAAAGGAAGCTCCGTCGCTGTATCCAGTGGACCTTGGCAACAACAACCATCGTTCCAGTGAAGTAGACCTCAGCCAGACGTCCTACTACCGTAGAAGTGTGCTAGCCGATTCATTCATCAGGTGGGAAGTTGGATTGGACTAGACTGACCGCACATCGATTGTGTACGGGGTAAGTGTGCATAAGATATGCTTAAGGCCGGCAAGCCGAGTGTTATAGTTAAGAGCCTTTTAGGTATTTTAATTGTTTATACACCCGAGTGCTAGGGGTCTAAAATAAGTGTATTTCTTGCTAAAACTTACTGTAGTTGGGAGAGAAGCGTTTTAGATAACTCGCTCTGCTCAATTTAAAAGTAAAATTAATTTGCGGCTGCATTTTAATGAAGTTTGATTTATAAGAGTTTTATTTTGAAGCTTAAAGTTAAAAATGTCCGACATGGACGATTTTGAAGATGTCATTAAAGACATTCAGTATAACGACCTTAAAAAGGCCTGTTCGAAGTTAGGCCTAACCGTGTGCGAAACTCGACACGAGTCTGTAACGATCTTGCAAAATGCCGTTGAGGAAGAAAGAATTTCTTTAACCGATCTCTCTGACGAACTAGCCCCGGCTATAGAAAAAAGAGAAGCTATCATTCTACAAAAGAAAGAATTAGCAGCTAAAGAACAGGAGCTTTCCCTTAAAGCAGAAGAATTAAGGTTAAGAGCTTTAGAAATAGCGGACGGTGACAAGCGCCGTGCTCAAGCGACCGCCAGTGCGGACAAACCTATTAATTGTCGTGTTACAAATCATGGATGTCAGGGGCACGTCCTGATGAGGAGTATAGGTGACCTTTTTGCATGGCTATTTATATTTTTTCAACCATTTTGAATAAGTTTATAGAAATGTCATGAATAAATCATATATAAAGTCATGATTAAAGTCATAAAAAGAAGTCATAGAAATGTCATGAAACTCATATTATTTAATACTGTTTCGCACTTGTCATGATTATTTAATGAAGAATTTGAACCATGAATTTGTCATGACTATTATGACAGTCATGGCGAATTCATGGGTCAAATTCATCAGTCACGAGTTTTTTTCATGGCATTTCCTTTTCATAAGGGAAATCCCATTCCTAGGTTCTTTTACATGCCACAATCGACATGAGCACGAGACATCACAGGGCGCTTCTCATCCCGAAAATGCCAGGGGTGGATGAGGCTGGACTCGAACCTGGAACCTCTGACACACAAGATGGTCATGCTAACGATCAGCCCACCTTGCCTCACTTCCTACTGATAGCAGATTGCTGTCTAAGTCTGGGATGAACAACACTTTAGTGAGCGCTTAGACAGGTGTCTCTCGTTCCTCTGACCTTCATTTTCTCACCGTTAGCTCCTTCCACTGTAGAGGATCTACACTTCCAAGTTAGTGAGTTATCCTTTATTGGAAGACATGTATGTGGTCAGTTGCCGTGCTGTCTAAGTACCATGATTCTATCGTGTTTTTACGGTCTTCAGCTGTCTTCAGGGGTTTTCCAGACAAAATCCCAACTTAAAAAACCACAACAAAAACACATTTACCACCTTCGAAGAACACAAAAAGGTCCTACACTTAAATTTTCGGTGAGTCTCCTTTCACCTTCATCAGAAGTTGTGCACGAAAATAAATTAATAGTCACATCACAGCACCGATTTTCATCCTGATGCTTAAACTCCAGCTAGTCTGTCGAACCACTGATCTGTATGTCGCGTGTAATCTGGATTTTCCACTGCTTATCCAGATTGGCTCCAATCTCTGGCCGAACGAGCTGGTTGATGTTGGTGTAGCTTGGATTTGAGCAGCACTTCTGTTTCGTTCCATGCAATTTCGTGCTTTGTTTTGCTCGAATGCACAGCAATCCCGTTTTTGCTATGCTATTGTTGTTGTTAGCTGCATTTGCATGCACGTTCAGTCTCACCAACAGCTGTCTACGGGTTTCTCCGACGTAGGTGGCCTGGCACGTCTTACACGGAACTTTGTAGACCACACCCCGTTGTGTGAACGGGTGGATGGTGGGGACTGGGTTGGTGCGAATATCAGGGGGAGGGGGAGGGGGTAGAGGTGGGGGAGGGGGTAGAGGTGGGGGAGTACTCACTTCGTGCTTGTCTTTGCTCCACGTCCCGTGCTTGTGCGTAGGTGGTGGGTGACTAGAGTGAACATGGGGAGGAGGGGGAGGCTGGGGAGGTGGCGAGGGTGGATCGGGCACATGTGGGGTCCGCCGTATCCTCTTGGGTTGGAGTAGTTTCTTCAAGTTTGGTGGAAAACGCAGGAAACAGTCCACTCCTTATTTTCGTAGAACACTCCTTATTCTCTCACTTCTTCCCGGCAGGTAGGTGACAACATTGAAAGGGCAATTTTCTCTTTCTTTGTGTGTCGTGTCTCGAAGTTTTTCTCTTCTCTCAGTTTACCAAAGTGCATTAAGTGAAAAAATCAAAATATTAAATATACCAGCTAGTTTCAATATGCTATAACGCAGGTTAGGTTAGTTTTAAGTTGTTTGCAGAAGCAGACAAGTGGTTTGAACGTCGGACATTTTTCATGAATAAACAAAGTCGTCACCTGTTACAAATAAAAAATATCGTGTGTGTTACATCTAAAACATAACTAAGCTGGTGGTGTTTCGGCTTTATGCCTAAGAGAACAATATACAATATTTACATTTTAAATCGAGATCGCCATAAATACGATGTTCTTCTGGTGTGGAAGAATTCTGCCCTCAGGTTTTTTCTCCGGTGCTGTTGAGGTGTCCTCACCACGAGCGTCTGATACGAGACCACGTTTACAACGTCAATAACTTCATTTTTGCTTCATCAAGGTATCTTTCAGCTGTGGTTGCTACGGAGGAGTGTGCAACAATCCTGCATAACTCATTGGCTACAAGAGCTCGCAGTTGAAATCTGGGGTGTCCTGATTTATAGGGTATCATTCTCCCAGTGTGTGTTGGTTTTTGGTACGGGGCGTAGTGGATACGTGTCTCTCCCCTTGTGAGTACCACATCATGAAAAGGAAGGCTTCCATCAATCTCATCTTCCTCCATAAACTTCACTGCAGGATGCCATTCGTTGATCGCACGAAAGATCAACACAATATAGTCCTTGTGTGACCCTGGCATCATGGTCGGCAGTATCTAGGAGGACCGTTCCGTTAGTCTTGTCCGTAAAGCAGACTGCCAGGTTGACATCGTTAGAAATCGACCTGTTGGCCTGAATTTGTCCACTAGTCAGGTTACTCTCAGCACATGGGAGACCTTAAAGCACCCCCACCGACAGCTGGTGAACAAAAGATGGAGCCCAGGAATATTTGCAAAGAATCACTTGCACGTCTGCTGTAAGGTTAGCAAGGTGGTGGCTATTACTCAAGATATTCGACGGACTAAACTTTGGGTCAAGAGCAAGAAGAGAGTGTTCTGC
>JAHWFP010092788.1:10626-23938 GCA_023313725.1 Lithobius niger | reverse complement strand
TGACGTCATATCAATACCGATTCGTTTCACAACGAGCCGTGCTGCAAGTCATCATTGGCCTTCATAATGCAAGATTGTCAATGGTCGTAGAAGAAAGAAGAACATTAATATTTTTGAGATATGACGGCAATAATCATTACCATGCAATGGATGCCGCCGTAAGTGAGTCCAGGACATAATAAGTGCTCATTTCTGGCGTCGATATCTATGCTGACGTCTAAGTTTTCAGGCTTAGAAGTGTAACAAAAAAAAATCCTGAAGCAAAACTGCGATACAAAATAAAATTTGTGTTCCAGTTGGAAAAAAATTGGTGTCCAATTTTCTTGAAGCTGTACGCGCTGACGTTTTTGAATACAGACTATGCATTGACAGAACACGTCACCGGGGTATCACCTCAGCTGCCGCCACACGAATTTGTACTGGCATTTCGCACTGTGCGTACTTGTGCACAAACTGTATCTAAAATGTTTACTACCAGTACATTGCGCGTGTGGAGAAGGTTGACTAATGATGTCAGTATTAACTGTGCGTCCTGTGCTTGAGTATGCTAGTAAGGTTCGGTCACCCTACCTGTTAAAGGACATTGATCAGATCGAATCGGTCCAGTGGATTCATTGGAACTGCGCAGATTGAAGGCGGGTCTTGTTCTGACGTACAACATTCTACATAATGTGTTACCTCTCGATTTTTCTTTTTTCGAGTCAAGAACTCAGTCGACTACTATAGGGCCATTCTATTAAATTGATGATTCCCCAGTATATTAGAAAAACTGAAGGAAATTTTTCTTAAACAATACGGTTGTTCCTGCATGGAATTCGCTTAGTGAAGAGGCAGTATCAGCCTTATCAGAACATACTTTTAGAAAACTGTTAAATAAACATTGTTTCAAAGCCTTCCTTCGATGACCTGAATTTTATGAATGACGGCACTGGCCTCTTTCCTTTCATTGGGGATGGTTGTTAGTGGTCCTCAGACCCTTTCCTTGCCCCTTTGCCTTTTATTTTGGCAATCAAGTTATTTTATTATTGACTTGAGATCACTGATAGGTGATGTGTGTTGTCAGCGCTGCGTGCTCAGTGTGCTTAGTGTTTTCATTGCCCAGTGCTTAGTCGAGACGAGAAACTCTCGACCATGCACGAAGTCGAGACAGTACATTTGTAAACCTAGTCGAGGTGGAGATGTTTGAAAGAGCGATTAAGACGAGAAAAATTTCAAATATCATGACTTTATCTCGAATTTTATTTCACGGTTTTGGCGAGGCAAAGCTGATATTTTACTACGTGATGATGCATAGGCCTACCTCTAGCGTACATTTTTCATTTTTGACTTAGTTCCTTTTTAATTAGTGTTTTAAGGTGAATTCCACGGACATCGGTCCCAGCAAGTGTAAATCCGAATTGAACAACATAATAGTTCCAGGACGGCCACGCACAAGAAACCTTTCCTAACTTGCGGAGTTTGCCTTATGTGATCAATTACGAAGCTGAAGCCGACATTTTGATTTACCTGCTTGCTTGTAATTTTTTTTTTAAAGAGACGAGGGAAGCTAGTTTTCAGTATTTAGTTTCTTTGTCTGTACTATTGGTCGTATTCATTTACTGACTAGTAAGGTTAGGTGTTAAGAATTTTCACAGTTCTCCAGATGTACGCTGCTATTCTCAGTAAGGCCGGGTTTACGCAACCACTCGCTTTTGCATTCTCGCAGCTAGAAGCTAGAAATCACCTCAAATTCCAACATGGCGGCGGTTTTATGTCTGCCGCCTCGCAATGAAAACAGCAAATAACATGAGTTCAGAAGCGTTTGGGAAAATTGTTTCGTCATGAGAAATTCTTTATATTATTGGCACGGATTATAAGACTGCAAGTATTTACTCAAACGATGTCGGATTTAGCTAATCCATTTAGCGTTGTTACCATGGCAATGTTACCTTTGCCATCGCGATTGAGTTCTAGCTGCGAGAATGCAAAGGCGAGTCGCTGCGTAAACGCGCCCTAACTCTCCGTGCGATTTTTGACTCTTCATGTCAATAAAATACTATTATTATTAAAATTTTTATTATTATTAATAATAATGGCTGGCGTTCAAAAACGCATGACGAAATTCCCTGATTTTCTAGTCTTTTCCAGACCAAGGAAGGAAGGAAGGTGTAGTAGACTAAATACATTTACTTTTCATTAAGTCGCTTTAACTCTGTCGCGTTACTAAATTAAAATCATACTTCCCTACCTGGGTACCGGTAAGGTAGCCTAATGTTGAATATTGGAACTGTAAGCCAGTCAACTGAAATGTATAGTCATACCATAAGTTTCAACATTCAGCAAGAAGAATTCAACGCAGCATGGAGAAATTAAACGCACTTGGATGGCTTGGTGCCAGCAGGCGATAAGAACAATTTTGCTAGGTAATTCCATTCCATCAGAAATTGCAAAGATATTTTACAGTCAAAATGAGCAGCAGTAGTCACGTGATGAAACGAGCGGGTGTATGGCTTAGGCAGTTTTAATTTCACTTTATCAGAAATGCAAAAAAAAAAAGAACATGACGATTTTAACTGAAATAATTATGTATTCTTTATACTGTGTAGGAAGACTTTCGGGAAAATATAGAAATTCCCTGGCTTTCAGTGTATGTTCGACAAATTCTAGGGATGGGTCGGTTTCATTTTTTGATTTCGGTTCCAGTATCGGTTTTCACGCCCAAAAAACCTCGGTTTCGGTTTCGGTATCGGCTTTTGCCACCATCCACCTCAAACATATTTTCCTAATTTTTTTTCTTGCAACAGTTGCATTACTAGCTTCAACTTACTCCTGCTTTCACTTTCAGCAGCGTCATAGAACGTGGGTATAGCTGTGCCACCATTTTCCTCTACTATTTTCGTTTTAATAGGTAGGAGCTTTGCTGTCATTTATACGTAGAAAATGATAATTATTAAAAATAAAATGCAAAACAACAAGTCATTTTTTTGATTTTCGAACACCGTACGAAAAACCGACACAAAATCCGAATCGGTTTCGGTTTTCAGTAAAAACCGAAAATTCGGTTTCGGTTACCGACCCATCCCTAACAAATTCCCTGATTTTTTCCCTGACTTTTCCAGACTTTATAAATTCCGTGAATTTTACACGTTTTCCTTTTTTCCCAGGTGGAACTCCACCGTGTAACACAAATCTCGGTGTGAAATATTCCACTTCATTTTAACAAACTTCCATTCAACTGAATTACGAAGCCTATAAAGTGTGCGGAAAGTAAAATGTGAGCTTAAAAATAGTTGTTTTTAAAAATTTGTAATATAATTTTCAACTGACGAAAGTTAAAGGAATGATCCTTGGATTAGATTTAAAGTATATCGAAGTAGAATGGAATTGGTGCTTAATTGCAATGTGTATACTTTAAACTTTTATTTTCGTATATATGTTTTTAATGGCTAAGGTTTTTTTTCTTTGATTGTTAAAAAAAAAAAACTTAACTGTTGATACACAACTGCAAGAATTTGTGGATCTTTAAATTTATACATTCCTGGAAAATGTCACTGTAAACAGGTATGCAACTTACGCATACAAGTTCTCAGTAAACTAAATGTGTATTAAAGGTTCATGCATCCATGTTGGCTTCCTTGTATGACTCAGTTTTACGACATTAGTTCAAACGTACGTAAATGTTGCCAACACAGTCATTTTCTTGTTCTTTCTTTCGTGCGAGATGATCTTGCGACATTAACTCTAACCTGTGTAAGGGGGCGTTTACGCAGCGCAGCGACTCGCCTTTGCATTCTCGCAGCTAGAACTCAATCGCGATGGCAAAGGTGACATTACCATGGTAACAACGCTAAATGGATTAGCTAAATCCGACATCGTTTGAGTAAATACTTGCAGTCTTATAATCCGTGCCAATAATATAAAGAATTACTCATGACGAAACAATTTTCCCAAACGCTTCTGAACTCACGTTATTTGCTGTTTTCGTTGCGAGGCGGCAGACATAAAACCGCCGCCATGTTAAAATTTGAGGTGATTTCTAGCTTCTAGCTGCGAGAATACAAAAGCGAGTGGTTGCGTAAACCCGGCCTAAATGTTGCAAACGCTATTCTCAACGGGTTGCACGACATACCGGAAGGATTTATGTCCCTTTAAACAGTTATTATTATTTCTTGGATCCGGCAAAACGGCTAATTAAATTTTCGCGCATTTCAATTCTACGAAAAAGAGCTAATTTCAAACATGCCGACGAAATTGATCAGTTTCAATATTAAGTTTGGACATTGCATAAAAGAAAAGGAGGGACAGCGAGCTATTTTTATCATTCTCTTCGTCGCGTCTTATGTTTTTTTTTTCTCCCTCCCGCATTTTCTCTTTTCCCTTTTCGCCTTGTAAATAATGGGTTTGGGTGGTCCTGAACCTCATTACAACTCAATATCGGCGGCCAGGCCCGTCTTTGGCGCGGGAAACAAATATCAATCAGCTTCCTCTGCCTATTTCTTTCTTTCTCTTTCTCCCTCTCATTCGTTCATTCAATGTGCGATCACATTTCATGCCTGTAGATCCATTTAGAAAGCGGCCGCCGCTCTCCCAACCGAGCCATAGTATAGTAGTAGTAACAACACATGGCCAATACAAGCCGGAGAAGAATGAGCGGGATCCCTTCACTAGTTAGCTATACTCAAATTCTGAATTCGACATTTGTATCAAAAGCCTATATAGAGATTGACCGGAAAACAGACGCTTATAAACACAGGGTTCGCACATAATACAGGGTGGCGTTCTACCTCGAAAACCGGGAAAACTCAGGGAATTTATCAAATTTGGAAAAGTCAGGGAAAAATCAGGGAATCCGATAAACATTTACTGAGATTCAGGGAAATTCAATATTTTTCGGAAAGCGTTTTTCCTCTATAAAATTTACCTATTTCGTATTGCACTTTTTACTTCGAAAACCTTCACTTTATTTCCGTTAAAACTACCTTTGTTCCTTTTGTTTCCTATACGATAAAGCAAAACCCTTAGGCCTAAGAAATAGGGGTCGTTACGTGTTAAGTATGTATCTATAGTTTTGGGCAGATTACGGCAGGGCAATTTTTGATTTAGCAAAGCGATGTCATGTAGTTACTGTGATTTGAGTGAAATTTGGGAAAACAATTTTTTTAATCTTCTTTCGAACGAAAAACATTAGGGTCAAATGTCAGCATTGGTCTGGAAAACCTGGAAAAACCAGGGAATTTCGTGATGAGGTTTTGAACGCCACCATGTAATAAGAAACAAATTCCAGGCCTTAAATTCCTTGAAATTGTTAAGTCACGTCTTTGAAAGTCCTTGAATTTAAGTTTTTTTTTTTCGTTTTAAATACAGTAGCTTGCATGTTTGTCTTAAAATGTTGTGAGCTTCTACGAATTAAAACGAATCTAAGAAATAAAAGCTGCAAAAAAAAGGTGATGAGGAAAAACGTACAAAAGGAAAAGGCGATTACTAGTGAAACTCCCTACCCTGACAGGTGAAATTCGAACCAAGGCATCTGACCAACCCTGACTTAACAACAACAAAACCGGAAAAAGCCACGAAACATTAGCGGTTCGCCTGGATTTTTTCAGCGGCTTTTTTTTCCCCTTCGACTTTTTATTCCGAACACGATTAAAACATGAACATTTTAGTGTTTGGTGAGATGCTCTTCACCGGTAAAACTTAGGACGTATTTTAAGCCGAGCTGCCATATTTTAAGAATAAGTTTGTTAATTAAAAAATGTCCTAAAGGATTATTGATCTTGAGAAAAATTCCTTGAAAAAATTACATTAGTTTTGGAAAAAGTATGTGAAAGTGCTTCAATTTTTTTTTGTGTGTAATCTTGAGAACTCTGTAAACAGTCCATCAGGAAGGAAGAGTTGGAAAGAACGGAATTTAGGATCTGTCGACTCATTCACCTTTTAGAATAAAAATCGTGTTTCTCCGGATATTATCTTCCTATCTTACGGCCAGTCTAAAGATAAGTGAATTTAAGATATACCTCCACTAAGTACGATAAAGACCTTTGAATTATACCTCCTCCTGTCCTGAAGTCTCCTTAAACGTGAAGCTAAACCTCTTCCTACTGTATCTTTTACCTTCAAAACATTATTTTCTCCTTTTAAGCTTACGAAGTTTTCATGGTAAACTACATTTCGTGGAGACTGTTTTGGGACTTGGATAATTATTGCTTCCGGTTGAATGTGGTTGTTGAGTTTTAAAAATTTCACCTGCTAAAGATGTCATTTATAGCATACCATGCAACCAGCCAGGTTGCACGGCTACTTATGTAGGACAAACAAATCAAGAAATCTCTACGCGCCTTAGTTCACCATAAATCCAACTTTTAACTCAAGAAAACTGAACATCCGCTTGTTCAACATTTTTTATTAACCGGACATGAACCTAATATTCCTTAAACTAGAATCTTATTTCAAATACCAAACACAAGAGCACGTGTTAACTTGGAAACAATTTGCATCATTCACTTAAGCCAACCACCTAAGCACAGCCACCTTACGCCCGTAGCCAATCACCTACAAGATTATATCAAATTATGCAAATGTGCGAACATCACCACCTTTCCACCTATCAGTATGGGGGGGGGGGGGACCTATAATATAAACTCGCCTATACAACTTCTTACTCATTCCTTCTCCCAACTTCTGTCTGTGCTGCTCCTAAGAGACTGCCTGCACATTCTATTGAATTGTACGGGTTTATTATTTGATTGATCATTATGTTCACCTTGCATCCTTCAGATTGTAAGAGTATAGAACCTTTTAAAAATGCATGTGTTTCGGTCTTGCTTTTGTAGTGTACAATTATGTTTTAAAATTAGTGTGTTTTTACTTGATAACGCCCCTGACCTGAGGGACGAAATAACAAATTGAAAATATTAAAAAAATGAATTTTTTTTTAAATCTCTTGCATTTAATGACTTTTCTGTATGCGTTAGTCAGTGGTAAACTACATGACCCTTTCTTTGCTATTATTATTATTATATGTCAGACTGCCTGAGCGGGTAATCGAACCCACGCCCTTTGAAACCAAAGGGCGAGGTCCTACCGCTGAGCCATGCAGACTCAGACCTCTCGGACTTTGGTTTCAAAGGTCGTGGGTTCGATTCACCACTCAGGTGGTCTGGCATATAAGTCCAAAAGGCAACGTAAATGGGTTTGAATCTGTATTTATTTTTAATTCAGTCTTAGATACGTCGTTGGCTTAAACTTACTATTCTGGCAAAATCCAACAGTGGACAATGTGTCATTTCCACGGATTGCCCAATTCTGAATTGGGATGACGCTAACTATTCGACGCGTGCGGGCTGAGGAATGGCTGGTGCTGCCGCCTAGCGCCAAAACGCCGCATCGTCGCAAAATGCAATAAACGAAGGAGCGGGCGGGGGAGATCTGGCTAGCCTACGTCATCATCTAACGATTCTCATCTAGACGAGCGAAAGGAAAGAAGCCAGGGCCAAGGAGAGGAAGGGGGAGGGGGAGGGGGGAGAGAATGAGGACAAGACGCTACTAAATGCTAAAACTAGATCGTGGGCAAAACTCCAAAACGAATCACGCAAATGCTCAAATGATACAAACACGAATTTCACGAAATGAAAAACTACAATTTACGTAATATGTCTGCATCGTTGGTACCATTAACGATTACGCTATCGGGACTGTATAGGAATGTGGGCAGAGTTGGTAAAATTGTAGCGCTCGCAGAAAAGGTTTTTTTTTTTTTTTTTTTTACACTTAAAGATCTTTTTTCAAGCAGGGTTAAAAAATTAAATTTCAGGACTTTTCCGTGATTTTTTGTGACTTTTTTTTTCATACGGCAAGGATGAGAAAAAATTAAAAATATAAACTGATTAAAACACTAGAAGAATTTAGCTATTAAGTAAGAATAAACGTTATCCCCCTTCCCCCTCCCACTGCAAAGAAAAAACCGAAAAGGAAAAATGATCACTACATTATTATATGTATAAATAAAGTATGCACGATTCTGGGTTGTCAGTTCCAGTGGAGTGACTGGGTGTCGAGGTCGTGAGTTCAGTTTGTTAGATTTAAGCTAGTCTGTAAGTGAGAGTGAGCGTATGGCTTGGAGGCCTACTTGACTCAATAAAGAATCAGCAGGTATAGAAATAGAAAAGCCACAAGAAGCCCCTATACCCACCCACCCACCCAAACAAACATTAGCAATCAACAAACAATCATATCAAACGAGATTTGAAGATATTAAGAGATGGGACACAAGCAGCATGAGAAGGAAGGGCATTCCATTAGACACTGGACGACCCTTTCCGTAAAGAACTGGAAGCAAAGTTTGGTCCGGGATACAGAATCACATATGCGAAAAGGATGGCCAGCCACCATTAAAACTGAAATTCGGTGAGGAAAAAAATCATATCAGAGTTAATGTATAGGAAGGAGGTTATGAGTAAGTAAGGATCACGTCTCCACGATGAAAGCGGTTTTGAATAAGTTGAAGCTTACGTAGGCGATCTGGGTAGGGCAGAGAACGAAAGGTGGGACACCATTTGGTAAGGCCCGCTGAGCAGTGACATAACGTAGTATTATTGTATATAACTGTATGGTGGAGCCAGTAACAGGGTTAGCTGCAAGGGGCACTGGAGGGGGGAAAAAAGGTCGTCTTACTGAAGCCAATGATATTAGACTGGATTTTTTAAGGCTATAACGCACAATTTTTGTTTTGGGGAAAAACAACATTTTTTAAGCCTAAGAAATCCGCTCTCAAAGCACTGTCTTGACTAGAAATGCCGTTGTTTTCCCTTACATTTTAATCTAGTGCCCCTTATAGCTACGCCCTCCAGATGCTATCTCGTACCCAATATGACGTCACTTGCCGCTGCTCAGCTCTAATTTCAAGACGGTTCAACGAGTAAAGGTTGTAAGGGCGACAGATTTGGGAGCAATAATCGAAAAGTGGAAGAAGGAAAGTTTTGAATAAAAAAAATCTAAAGTATGCAATCATAAAGTATGTACTTAAATTGGCGTCAGAACTTACGTTCTTCGGTAGGACAGAAGCAATCATGGCGCAAGGGAAATTTGGTAGGAGTGATAAAGAGAGATGACTTAGTGAAGAAGTGACGTAGTTTTTGAAAAACAAGTTCTACTGAGAGTTCTACTGAATTTAATAAATAGCGTAAAATGACGTTAAAGCCAAAAGGATAAAAATGGAGGACGGGAGATAGGGGCTATGATGGAAGGGGGGGGGGGGAGAAAAGTCTGATTTTTCTACTGTTGTAAGCACAACCTAAGATAGAAATCCTTAGAATTCGACGGGTTCTAATCCGAGAATCTGAAGAATTGGATCCCAGAATGATCATTAAAAGTATGCGGTGGGACAAAATTAACAAAACGCCATAATTTAGTTTGAACACTAGAAAATGTCATATTAACTGTAAAAGTTGATTAAAAATTTGCTCACGCGTGTTCGTCACGTGGGCATCTTACAAATCTATAGACACAAGACGGGGACACGATGTGATAAAATAAGTAATGGCCGTATTTCACGGTCTTCCCTTCTTTCCATGTTCAATTCCTGTGTGTGAAGCCAAGGGATGAACATGAACACGGTAAACACATACAACCCAAATTGTTCTTTAATTGCAATGCACGGCTCTCAATACGTTTGACTACTCACTATTTCGCCTCATCGCCACCAGGGCTCCATCATTCATTCACCAGTGCGCCTGCGCAGCAGCTGAAACCCTCTACCTCTCCTTCTCTCGAGTCACAAAAGTCTCTCTGATTGCGTGGTGGTTCGGGGTTCCGTATTTCCTCGCAATTGGCGGTGTTCGCGGGAGCAAGCGCCGGCAATTATGAAGGAGATTAGCCCAATTCGGAACCGCCCGTCACCTAACAATCTACAAATACTCGGCCAGACGTGACCGGCAAGGCCAAGACCATCACCATGGCAACGACGTCCTCCTCCTCCTCCTCCTCCTCGATCCCCCAACCTCCTTCTTTTCAATCCTTCCCTCTCTCCCTCCCCCATCCACCCCTCCTTTCCCCTCCCACGCACTCTGAACGATCGAGACCGTAGCCAAGAGAAGATACCAGTTGAAAAAAAAAGAGTGACGTCACAGACATGACAGCGAGGATTGGTTGTTAATTGGATGTCAATTACGAGTGAAGGGGTCTTTAGTTGGTGTCATCAAAAATACAGGAAGAACAAGAAGTCTGATTCTTTATACTTACTCTACCATTTGATCAAATCAGATTCATTCATCCCATTAATTAGTAATTCTTAGAGGTATGTAAGGTATCTCTTGAACACAAAAATAGTTTAAAATGATCTCTGCTTGGATAGACTCAAATTAGTTATGCATTGAAATTTACAGCTTTGATGCTGCTGATTACCACCTAAACAGACGGCACACAAAAAAATCACCCACCAAATATAGTGAAAAAATACATAATTTCAACAGTAAAAATTCCAAAAAACGTTTCAGCTTTAGGGGGCAAGCCCCCCCCCCTCCCCGCTCCCAAGCCCTCGATGTAGGTGCCTGATTTGACGTTGTCAGTATCAATATTAGCTCATCTAAGTTTTTCAATAAAATTCTACAAAAGCTTTTTTCCTCCTGGCTTCTTTTGTTTTCCAGTTGCCGACTACATCAGGGGTTCGGCCGTACGAGTAAACTGCACTTTCTTCCTGTCTTACCGTATTAATCTCAAAACAAAAGGGATTTAAATGAGAACACTTCTTTGAATGTATTCTGGCACATTTTAAAATTAATCTCGCCCTTTCGTCACACTACAGTTTTCCTTATAAGTGGTAACTTGTTGGAGTGGACTGCTACTTATTCAACTTGGCTACACCATCTACAGGCAGTCTTGACAGGTATAAGAAGGCTTACTTTTTTGGAGGAGAAGGAGAACATTATTTTTAGACCTTAGTGTGTGAGGGAGTCAGTATTTTTTCCAGGGTCAGGGAAGGGGGGGGGGGGCTTATAAAAATTTGGGGGTAAATGTTTCTACCTTTACCTCCCCCTCTTCCCCCCCCCCTGCAACCAGGCCATAAATAATGATCGGGCCCTTACCCTTAGGGTACGGATCCGTCAACAATAATTGTAACGTTGAGAAGAAGTATAAGTACGAGTTATAATTACTGTGTGCGCTTGTGAGGGACTCTATCCTAACACCTTCTTCACTCCTTCTCTTTCTCTTACCACCCGGCGGCATAATCTCAAACTTTAGCATGGATCTTTAAGTTATTAAAACTCGAGGAAGGGAGTTTTTTTGCAAAGAGTTGTCTCCGAATGGAACGCCTTGCCGTCTCATATTGTCAATGCACCTTGTGTCAATGCATGGAAGGCTCAATTTGATACGTTATCTTCTCGTGGGCATTACAGGCATTACGCCTTTGCCGTCTTAACTTAATTACTGTTTGTATACCTTGAACAACAACGGAAAAACCAAATGCTCAGACTCACCCTTGTAGACGGGAAAAAAAAAGTATATGTGGAAATCCACTAAGCTATATTTCACCACCCGAGCCCATCGCCCTATTTTTCGCCCCGTAAATATACGGATGGGCTATACAACAATGCCTGATTTGTGTATTTATTTGTTTACGTTTTGTGCACTGTTAAAAAAAGCGCCGCAAAAGTACAAATGGCTTAAATGCGTCCGATCTGCTTAGTAATCTTACCTTACGTCACAACCTTTAATCCTTCTCTCACTCAAACGGTTAGTAAAGAATTCGGTGCTTACCTGCAAAAAAAAAAAAAATAGGCCTAATTAGTGACAGCAATCAGCAGGCTCTGGCTGATCTATAAGAAACTCTCTACATTTTACAAAACCACTTTACACTGCGAGTTAACACATTACGACAAGGCAAATGAACAACACTGTAAACTAAGGATAACGACACCGAAATTGGATTGCTTGCTTTTTGCTATAGCTATCTTCGCTGATCATGTTTCCAACTCTATGGCCTTTCGTTTTGTAGATCCAAAACTCTACTTCACACGCAAAACACGTCAGTTATAGGCAGGGTGCTCCAAAATAGGTTTAAAAAATGTAACCATGCCATAAGCTTACGAACTTCGGTAAGCATGTCTGATGGTAACCGGAGTTAATTTACCTAGAGCTATTCCTAAATGTAATTACTTCACAAGGTAATTTACTGAGGAATACAGGCTTACCTAGCCTTTACATGCTGACGTTAAAATGACGAGCGAGGTAAGCAGAGCAGAGGAACTTCTAAATCTTAATGCTGGTGGTGTCTGCAGGGAAGAGAATCACTCTTGAGTGTAAAAAAAGAGGAAAAGGCAAGCCAACAGGTCAATTTTTATTTTTTTGGGGGGGGGGGGGGGGGGTTAAGGTATTTTTACGTGGTTTGCAAGGCTCGAAAAATGGGGCAATCCACCCAAAAGAATAATCTCATCCCTCTGTCTGTCTGTCTGTCGTCGCCATAACTTTTGAATGCAATACCCGTTTCATTTCAAATTTCCACATGCACATCCTAGGCAGTGGGCACTCTTTGAGGATTTAAGTTCGCGAGTTAGTAGATTTGGGTGACAGATGTTGGGAGTTTCTGACTATAAGTAATAAAATTTAAATTTAAAAAAAAAGCAACCTAACTGCACAAAAAAAATCAACGGATGACATTTCGGGGATAAACAGCATCCCATTATCAAGTACACACAAATTAGCAGTCAAGCATCGCTTACAAATAAAAACAAAAAATTAGTAATGTCAAACCATAGCATATTAAAAGGCAAGCAAAGATTTTAACAATTTAAAAAAAGAATGAAACCCAGATTTACTGACAAAACAGCAGGAGCGAAGGGAAGCCAAGTTTAAAATTTCTTCCTTAGGCCGCCCGCGCACTGAGCGACTTAGCCGCGCGGCCAGGTCGCTATAGCCAATGAGAATGCTTACCGTTTATGTAAAACCACGCACTAATCATTTTCATTGGCTGCAGCAACCTGGCCGCGCGGCCAAGTCGTTCAGTGCGCGGGCTGCCTTACATTCTCGACTCAAATTGGGCTTCAAACTGTGTTAAACTTGGCTTCACTTCGCTCCAGCACTTGCGAGGGCGAGGTGTGTGATCTTCCACGATTTTCAGTAAATCTGGGTTCATTCTTTTTAAAACTTCAAATATGCTTTACTTTGGCAATACCGATTTTTGTATTAGTATTTGTAACGATGCTTGACTTTATGCACTTGACAACGTGGTGCTGTTTATCCCAGAAACGTCGTCTGTTGATTTTTGTGTGCTCTTAGATGGCTTTATTTTATTTAAACTGTCACTAGAGCATCTTTCTGCATTTTCATAAGTAATAATAAT
>JAHWFP010092788.1:0-10526 GCA_023313725.1 Lithobius niger | reverse complement strand
ATAATAATAATAATTTATTTACGATTAAGCACGAAACTGAGTTGTTTTAATTCTCTGTTCATTTTCCCAGGAGCCATTCCTTTATTTTCTTTTTCATAACGTATGTTGATTTTTGGTTTCTTAAATTTTCCGGCAATTTGTTGAACATTTTCGAATCAAGTAGTTCAGATTTCTTTATCCATATGAATTTCGGCATGCAGGAATTTTTAACCAATTTTTAACCAATAATAATAATAATAATGATAATAATAATATTATTATAATAATCAGTCAATAACTCAAGTTAATTAAATACATGAAATCACTCGACGTTTTCAAATAAGACGTGTTTGAGCCTAACAATTGTAACATTTAAACATTTTTACAAATATTATTGCTACGACCAGAGATATCTGTACACTTATTTGTTATGTTAATCTATGCATAATTTAAAAATTTGCCTACATTTTACAAAAATGCATTATTCATACAATTCATTTAGACAATGCTTTTAAAAACACAACGGCTTTTAAAATTTCAATAAATAGAAAAGAACAAACTAAAGTACACACATCATCATCCGACAAATAATAATAATAATAATAATATTCAGTTTCAGATTCGCATATATGTTGATCCAATAGAGCAGTGACATTTGCCGCCATATTGGCACCAGTATGGATTTTGCAGGGCATAACTACAAGGTGCACTACATAAAAATGGAGGAAAAAAACAACGGAAGAGCGGATTTCTTAGGCTTAAAATAACGTTGTTTTCTACAACATCAAAAATCGCGCGTTTTAGGTAAAAGAAATCACTCTTCACAGCATCGGCTTCAGTATGACGCCTTTCTATTTCTCTCTGCAGTGCCCCTTGCAGCTAACCCATTAAGGCTCCAGCATAGAGTTATCATATCAAAAACCAGAACTGGTAAAAGGGGTCGCCAAGTTCCAAATGGTTCGGCCCTTCAAAGGAGTGATATCAACACACCAAAACATTCGCCAAGTTAATCGCACCGCTTAATAATTCAAAGGTTAAATGAACACGAGAACATTGCTACTTTCGGTAGCAATGTTCAAGTTTTCATTTAACGTCCAAAGTATTATTCGGTGCGATGAAGTTGGCGAATGTTTTGGTGTGTTGATATCACTCCTTTGAAGGGCCGAACTATTCGGAACTTGGCGACCCCTTTTACCGGTTCTGGTTTTTGATATGATATCACTCCTTTTTTTTTTAATTGTGTATTGACTCAACTCCACTACCGTGCAGATGAGTAATGAAGTGCCACGTCAACAAGAAATTGGTTTTCAACAATTTGCTACTACCTTTTGCCTATAGGCCGAACCATTCTCAACTTAGTCACCTCTTTATTGGTTTTTGGTTTGGTTTTAATTTTGTTGTAATTTATTGTATTTAGTTAGTTTTGGAGTGTTGATATCACTCTTTTGAAGGGCCGAACCACTCTCAACTTGATGGCATCCTTACCAGTTTTTGGCTTTGTGTATGTTGCTTTGTTTTTACACTTACTTTATTTATGAATTGGACGTGAATACAATTTCTTTGCAACGTTGTTTAGATTTAACGTGATACACTAGTGTGTGTCTAGGCACGCAAGTCAGTATACACGTTGTCGTTGTCCGAACTTTGGCCGTCCAATAAGAGACGATGCCGACAATACTAACAATAGTTATAACAATATTTTCGTACTTACGCGCCCTCCCACGCCATCCCTGTTACTTCCCCAGGCTCCAAACCATAAAAGGTACGCAGTTCGTATTGTACTGCACCCATTCGTCCAGTTTCATAGCTGGAAGCCTTCCCGTTATCTCGGAATCGATGAATAATCACCCTATGGGATTTAACATGGGGATGAGCGGACTAGCTAGCTAGCTAGGTAGTAACACATTTTCAACGTTATTGAGGGGCAGATTTTGCATTGAAAGCAGCATAGCTGGCATTCAAACACGAGTTAATTTTTGTCAGGTGGCTTATTGCTCTCGATTTCAACACAATTTAAGCTTTTGTATCGCATTATTATTTTTCCCCAAGTACCTGAAATGTGCCCAACTATGCTTCAAGATATTACACACACTGACGCTATGGCGTCGTGCTACAATGGTTTACAACCTCAACAATTGAATTGATGTGATGTTTGTTGTGATGTTTGTTGCCTAACTTGGCAACAAACTATAGTATAGTATTATACAATAATACTACGTCGTGTCACTGCTCTATAAGGCTAGTAAGTAAAATCGTCTGTAGGCTACCACGTTATCCCCTCGTGGGGGTTTGCATGTAAAAGGGATTATATCACTCCCTGTGATATAACCAACAAAACTGAGAAGTAAATTCAACTAGAACAAACCATGTTTACTGTACTGGTACAAATGTACAACCATCCACATCAATCCAACACGGCTAGTACGTAAATTCACCTGTAAGCTACCATGTATGCGGCTTACATCATGGCGTATGTATGTAAACGGAATAATATCACTCCCTATTGAAAAAACAAGGGTGCTCATTACATTCAAATGGAATGAGCCATGTATACTGACGGATTACACGTGTAAGACCGGCAATACCAATCTGTCGATCCAAAACGGCTCGTAAGTAGGCTAGATTTAACTGCTTTTTTTCCATGTTGTATGGTCAGGGAGTCTGCATGTAATGTGAACAACACTCGCTCAGTATCCAAGCAACATGGGTAATCAGCAAATTCAATAGCTGCCTACCAGGTTTACTTTACAAGCAAAGTGCATAGCAACAAGTTTAACTAGCTAATACCCTGTAGAATTTACATGAAAGGTTTTAGAGTGTTTCGAGATACTTACCTACAGGCATATTTATGAAGAAATTGTAAAAAAAAATACAGATTAAAAAAAAATTGTGCAAAACAATAATGAAGATATTTTTAAAGCTACAAAACATTAAAGACTCCTGTGTTATTAATGTTTTGACTAATCGATATTGACTTAGACTCCTGTGTTATAGTCAATACCGATTTTTGTTGCAATCATATTTATATTTTGAAGCAATATAGGCTATCCTCATCAGCACGCTAAGAACACATCACATCAAAAAAATATCTCTCAACACTCTCGCAACTATACTCAACAGATAGATGAGGTGCACACCCCCCCTCCCCCTCCCTCCGCCTCCACCCTGAAAATAGCGTGGTGCAACTCCAATCAAGGCAACCAATAATAACGGCTGATCGCCTTTCGCAGTGTACGGCTGAGCGAATGGAGGGGGGGGGGGGGAGGAGGGAGAAGAAGAAGAAGAGGGGGGCGGGAGAGCGCTCGCGTAACAAATGAAATGCCCAAGCAAGAACGCATTTTTTCTTCTATTTCTTTTTATTTTTTGTGCTTCTCCTCCTCGCGCCATCTGTCCGAGCTTATTTCCACGATCGCTTCCCCGATATTATAAACTATCTGCGCGCGGCCCAACTCATCATACAGGTTGTGGCGCGCGGGCAATTGGCCCTCGCTACAGCGTACCAAACTCGCCTATAACGCCAGGCAGCGGCGGTACAACCGAATTGAAATCTCTCCTCTCCTGTCTCGCACTAAAGCCATCCTTGCTAACGTATATTATAATACATATACGTACAGCCTAGGCTTTACTCCAAATTCCATACGAGCACGAATGGAAGCCTGCATGAAAGATTATTAAAAATTCACGAAATTTTCATAATGGCAATGTAAACATGTAATTTTAACGAGGTATACCCGAGCGTCCACGTGGGGATGGACGGGGCGGGGGTGGGGGAAGGGGAGGGTGTGGGTTGGAGTGAAGGGGTCGCGGGGGAGGGAAGGGGAGGGGGGTTTAGACGTGATGTGAAATGAGATATAATTCAGCAAACACACCTCGACATGCTATACGCACTTGATTCCCTGGTCATCATTAATTGACGATGTTTAAACACTGATCGTCTTACGAGCTTAAAATAATATCTTGTTGGATGTGCACCTGTCACGTTGCCCATTATTATTCCATGAAGCTTCCAGATTCCAAAATGAGATCGATCAGATGCGGCAGTTGAATATGCAACTTTCTACTTTCGAATGAACAATCAAGTTTACAATTTCGAATCAGCCGGAAATGAGAAATGTTTCTTCGGGCGCCAAAATATGTGTTGATGACTGATCCTGACACAACGTTGTATTACTGTATATATAACTCAATGCTGGAGCCAGTAACTGGGATAACTGCAAGGGTCACTGGAGGGGGAAAAGAAGGGCGTCTTACTGAAGACAATGCTGTTAAGAGTGGTTTTCTTAGGCCTATAATGCGCGATTTTTGTCGATTTGTTGGCAGTTGCTGACATTTTGAAGCAATACAAGTGGAATCTGTATTTTCCAATTACAACCTAGCAGCATAAGAGATTGGAGAAAACAACGTTTTTTTAAGCCTATAAAATCCGCTCTCAAAGCACGGACTTGACTAGAAGTGCCGTTGTTCCATTTTAATCTAGTGCCTCTTGCATCTATATCTCTTGTAGCCAATATGACGTCACATGACGCTGCTCTATAGGAATTTGTTCAATGATTGGCAAAAGGACACACTTTAACAGACGAAACAATGTTTGTACAGTTGCACTAAACTACTGAGCAGATTTAAACAATCATCCACGATGACATTCCCGTTTGTACCTTTACAAAAATGCTCTAGTAATGCATGAAATAATAATAATTATTAAATAGTAACTAAAGACGGTGCTTATATACAGCACGGAAAACCCAGCAATCATCCGCCATTTTCATGATGGTGGGGAAACGGATAAAATGAAGGTGCACCACCCCAGGCAGATCTAGTCTAATAGCCTTTAGACCTACGCAGATCAGTTCCACCAGAGCAATACCGTCAAACAAACTTACTGCAAACTCCTTAAAAACTCGTGGGTGATATACTGAAGATGGCTCAACAGATTACTACGACCGTCTACCACAAATCCTTGGAAGAACTATAAGTTGTGTACAGTTCAATAGTATCAGCCGTTTATTACCTTCTATTGTGTGAAGTTGTAGTTGTAACTATAGTTACACATCGTTTTGCGTAACAAAACCGGCCTCATTCCGAAATCGTTAAAGCCTGTACTCCGGTGATAAATGCATAAATTTCAAGCACGGTTTCTTAACAATAATTCAAACTAGCCACATCGCTCGCTTCGCTCGCTACGTTTGGGTCGTCTCGCTTCGCTCGAGGAGGTAGGCACGAACAAATGATGACATCATGAACAAACACCATGAGGGCAAAAAAAAAAAAAAATACTTTGACGTTACTTTTCAGCTTCTTTCGCGTATTTGAGGGTCATAATATCACGTTACAGCGATGAAAATAGGCCTAACCGAAACGCAATTTATATATCTTTCGTTTGGTCCTACTCCCATCTTTGTAGGTGCCTTGGTTCCAGAGGAGTAGAGGTACAAACACGCCCGTACGCACGTCATACGTCTTTAAAATGATGGTCTGCTCTAGATTTGGGATTTGTTTAACATCTCTGTAATGTGCGGCGCAGTGGCAATCCGGCCTACTGCACTGTGACTGAAGTTGGCGCTAATGACCTGGCTTTCGACGCGCCATTAAATCTCAATTTCCCCCCCCCCCCCTCTCTTCCTGTGATATTTCCTAATTTGTGGTGACCTTCCTTGTGTCATTGCAAAGCGGAAACAAAAAGTTTTAAGAGGGTATTTGCATGTTGTAACACGGTCGAAATAAGGGGAAACGATCGTTAATTATATGTATTACAAATACACAAACTATCCAAAAATTGCTACTATATTCTTACTCCAAGATCCAACTTAATACAGATGCAAACCTATTTACGTTGACTTTTGAACTTACATGTCAGACTACCAGAGCGGGGAATCGAGTCTTTACTCTAAGATCTATCCTTCTCCCGGCTTGTGAGAGTAAAGCTTCAACGAACTTCCCATGCAGATGCTTGCGTGCTTTCCTGCAACACATGAATGTTACGCAGGAAAGAACGGGGGTTGCTTCTCGAATTTGTATACACACATCCGAATCAGAAAAGGTATGACGGCATCATCTGTGCTGGAAAGAAGGTTGGGGTTGGGCGGAGGGGGAGTGGGGAATGAGAGTAAACTTTGGTGATGAACATACTCGAGTAACTGCAACTTCACAAGCCAAGAAATAAACTGAATACTCCGCCGATGCTTTAGCAGTGACGAGTCGAACCCGTAATTCACTTATTAAATTTGTGCTTTCAATAGCTTTGGAAATGGTGAAAAAACGGACGTTAGGTTGCTATATTAGGGAGCTGTGGTCATCATGGCTGAGCAGTGAGCGAGCTCAGCCTGGCTGCCGGAGGTTAGGAGATCTGGTAGAACCCCCTGGAAAAGGGATCTTGGCAAAGTCCCTGCCAGGACTGACAGTCAGAGTAGCGTGAGAGGCTGCCGTGCTCCTTCAGCGGCTATGGGAATTATTCCTACCAATTCTGGCCAATCTTTCGACCCCCGCGATGATCGGAGCCTTCCCGGTTTAAATCCCCGTGTTGGCTCCACCCTTTACCAGACATTTATTCTTCTAAAAAAAGTCTGGTTATGTTCAAAATTGAGCCGGTTCAGCCACACGAGCATTAAATTGCTTCGGCTGACTTAAGGCTCGAAAGAAATTAATTTAAAAAAAATATTTAGTGTAATTTATGATAAAAAAAAAACAAACAAAAAGGTTTTTTATCTCAATATTACTTGAGTGTTCGCTGAATATTAGCCTGTCAGTAAATTCCAAGCTTTTCCAGTCCGGTATTGACGATTTGTCAATATTCCATACGTTTCAAGGCCTGGAAAAGGGTATTATGAAATTTCATATTTTACCAGCTAATCTGAACCCTGCAAGCCGCAAAAAAAAAACACAACTGAACCATAACTGTAAAAAAAAAAAAAATACGGCAGTTTTTCCAGCAAAAATTGGCCGTGGCTAAACATTGGTAGCCTTGGTTGGTCCCAATTTATCCTCGGTTAAACCTTGTTCAAAACCATGGTCACGAGTTACTACGGTAACAGGAGAATTTTACCATGGTTCAATCCTTGGATAACAATGGTCGGTTGGTCCCAATTTACCATTGGTTTAACAATGGCAACCCATGATCACAAACAGTGGTTTGTTTAACCTTGGAAAACTTTTGCTGGGTTTGTACCGTTATGCCTCGGATGCATTGGTGAGCCTAATAATCAGAGGTGCGATCACGAGTTTCAGATGTAATGATAGACTATATGACCCCTTAAAGGCACATAAATCCCTCTGTTCTGGCCGCTTTACTCTGCGTCACCTACGCTAAAATATAGTTCAAACGGCCGCAGCGAGCATTGCTCTACGACACTAGTCATACTCATTTCGGGGCCGCTGCAACGTGACACATCGTACGACCAAGTCGCAAACTTGAGCGAAGGATTAATTATCCTTCCTCCAGGGCCGCGGTTTGCCAGCGATGTGGCGGGAGTTATATACCGCTCGGACCGAGCCGTTTAAAACAAGCCTAATAACATTCACGCGCCACTACTGACATCTGCATCGTACCCTTAGACCAGCAAATGAAAGGTAAATCAGTTTATATAAAACTATTTCCGGTAATGTATCGAGTGAAACTGTTAAAATATACCGGAGGGAGTTATGTGCCTTTAATGTACACAAATCCACCACTCTAATTAATTCAGATCAATTTTGCAGTTGGAACTACGCCTACGCTTAAACGGTTGAAAGAGCTGGAAAGCCGGGTCTCCGGCTTTTTAGAGACCCGGGTTCGAGCCAGGCGAAGGGAACTAACTACATACGTAGGGGTTTTTCTCCGGTTGTTTCCCGCCCGTTAAACGAGGGTTTCCTCCCGGTTCTCCGGTTTTCCTCCCTCATATGGTAAAAATCAACTGACATGATGGTGGGGGTACCTGCCACTTAACATCTGGTGCTTGGGCCTTCAGCAAGCTCTAAACCATGCACAATGGCTGTTTGCCGTGACGTCACCATGAGTTAGCCATTGACGAACGAGAACAACGGCTGTTTGGCCGTCTGATTGGACTAGCCCAGTCACGTGATATGCACGTCACAGCAAACAGCCATGACGCGTGGTATACTAGCCGGCACCTTCTACTAGCCGGCACCTTCTATTTTATTCTAAACAAACTCCAAGGTCTTTGTGCCGTAGTTTTATGGAAATTGTTATCAGTGACAGTTACATTGTGTTACGTATTATCAACCTTGTCTATTAAAGGGCCATCCTCCCCAAACGAGATTCACTTCAGTTTTTATCCGAATCGGCCTTGTTTATGAGTATCTTGACGGCTAGGAACGATGGACGCCGACCCATTAACCGCACTGACACCTCACTTCGCGGTAGAAGGCAAGTCGTTTTAATAACTTCTAAATAAACCTGTGTGCGTATAGCTGTCCTTCTGATATCCTTCTGCAAGGTATCGGTAAACAAAATAGGTATCAATATCGTCCCAAACCGATATCAATCAGTTAAAAACTTGCTTCAAAGTGTAACATCGAGCTGGTGGTCTAACGTTTCCTTGCAGATACTGAGTTACAGAAAACATTACTATAGAGAAGTGACACGACTTAGTATTATTGTATATAACTCTATGCTGGAGCCTTAATGGGTTAGCTGCAAGGGGCACTGCAGAGAGAAACAGAAGGGCGTCATACTGAAGCCGATGCTGTGAAGAGTGTTTTCTTAGACCTAAAACGCGCGATTTTTGCTGTTGGAGAAAACAACGTTATTTTAAGCCTAAGAAATCCGCTCTTCCGTTGTTTTTCCCTCCATTTTTATGTAGTGCACCTTATAGTTATGCCCTCCAAAACCCATACTGGTGCTAATATGGCGGCAAATGTCACTGCTCTATAGTCTGTTCCACATTATGTTTGCAGGAAACTGACTGTAATGCGCCACTTTTTCTTCCACTACGAGTGCAAAAACATGTAAATATCCCACTCGTAGACTGTAACAGTAACTGTCTAGAGTCTACAATGATATCCACATGTTTCTGCACTCTTAGTGCAAGGAAACGTGGGGCCATACAGTCAGTTTCCTGCAAACATACTGTGGAACAGGCTATGTAAACAAATCGTTACATTCGAACTATACGGTTTTAAAATTGAGCTTTAAGCCCGATGTGATTAATTTTTAAGAACTAGTTGGCTACCAACGGATCGGAATTTTTTGTGGATACGTGGGGTTCTAACAATAACAAGCGTGCTCCTGATAACAAGGATGTAACCACAAGTTCATAAAAAGTTACACAATATTTAAATTTTCGACAGTACATTGCTGTTTTGGTCCCAGGTCGTAGTGGCGACCTTCTTCAAGATGGCGGAATGATAGTCCGTCAATCACCAATTTATGCCGTTTTAGGCTAATTGTTCATATCTTTTGTTTACTGAAATATTGGCCAACACGGAACGTGGTAGGCTTTGTGTATTCTCATTACGCATCAGTGTATTGGTTTTTTTTTTTTTTTTTTTATTGTCTAGGTTACCATGGCAGCAATGTACTGTCGACAATTAAAATATTGTGTAGCCTTTTAGGAACTTGTGGGTCCATCCTTGCTACCGGGAGCAAGCTTTAATAGTTTGCTACCTGTTTACTTTCGTATATTAATCATTTTTCAAAGTTATCTTAAAGTTTATTTCATTTAACGTTGATGAACTTAGTAAGCGATAAGAAGGAACAAAAAAAAAATCGCATACCATCAATTATTAAACGCAAAAAAATCGACACTTTCAGGAGTAAGAACACAGTGCCACTTGCTTGCACCACCCTGAAAATTTCCCGAACACGCAAAGTACCAATAAGTCAACGTTACGATCCTGCGTTACTAATTTTTTTAAGGGACGGGGGGTTTCCTAACTTAATTCCGTAATCACATTCTCCCCTCCCACCTCCTTTTTCGGGGACCAAAACACGGAGCACGCCGAGGAGCACGCGCACAACTGCAAGGCGAAGTCGCGATTTGTTGTCTGTTGGGGGAAATCGTTATTCACGGGATAATGACGGTTTCTTACGAGCGTTCCTCTCAACGCTCGTGCGTTCGACGTCACCGACACGTGTTGCGAGGAACGCGGTGCGCGAGAGCTAACACGCGGGGATCGGATGACGAGGGGGGGGTTGCGAGCTAGAGTACCAATCAGTTACGCGGAGCGTGGAGAAATCTGACAACAGACTGGAGAGGTTGGGGTGGGGGGAGGGAATCTTCTCGCGAGACTTAAGAACAATAGTACAAGGTTCGGTGGCACTTGAGGTCGTCTTTCGGGACAAGCGCGATTTGCGACTATGCGCTGTTCAAGCGTTTCTCTTTACTTTTTCGTCTACGATTCCCCCCCCCCTCGTCCTACTTTATGAAAGTGGATAAACTCTGAGGGCAAGTGGGTGTTAACAACTCCAGATGTAAATGATGAATTAATTTTGTTAGGGTATGTTTTTTGTTTTTTTATTCCGAAGAACTACACTGAATTTTAAAGAGTAATACGTCACAAAGCCGAATTGAAATGTACTACGTGTATACCCGTTTCGCCGAATCCCATTTTGC
>JAHWFP010092786.1:39791-87248 GCA_023313725.1 Lithobius niger | reverse complement strand
TTTTTTTTTTTTGGTGCATTTTTGATAATGAACTTGTGCTCAGTTGCTGTTGTTTCGCTTTCTTTTTTTAATGAAAGGTACTTTTCAAATGTGTGCGTCCTTACTGGTTTCACGAAAATCTAAAGTTCGCTACGCATTTTAATGGTTACTGTTCCTTGAATCAAAAAACCAAAAACAAATAATCTAAATAGCCCTAAACTAATCTAACTTATCGCGCTCACTTGTTTCTAGTTTACAATAAAATAAAATACTGTAATACAACGGACACTTTATTGGAAATGCTGTATACAAGCGACCATTAATTAAGCTAAAGTTGAGATTTTCCGTTCAGGCTGTTCAAGAAACGATTTCCAATTAGATTTTCATAAAGAGCTCGCAATCAATACATACACTAAAGAAAAACCATAAGGGGCGATATCATACAAAGACCTCATAAGGGTAAAGAGACCCATCAAGTTTTCGCCATAGAAAGTGGTGATATCAGAGCCAAAATGGCTGCCACCAAGTTGCTACATTACTTGCCAAGCTAATCCCACCAACTATCATTTCAGACGTTAAATCAAACACCTTACCATTGGTACGGATTGTATAAATGGTCGGTTTTTTTTATTTATCCTTTGATGTAATAGTCCGTGGAATTAGCTTGCCAAGTAATGTACCAACTTGGTGGCAGCCATTTTGGCTCTGATACCACTACTTTCTATGGCGAAAACTTGATGGGTCTCTTTACCCTCATGGGGTTTTTGTATGATAAACACCTTACGGTGCATCCGTTGCATATAAAAAGTATTCTTTTCATTCTGACGTAATAAGCTCAGTCTTTAATTATAAAAGAGCAGTGTTATCTTTAGCTGCATTGCAGACAGCGTCCTTGTCGTAGTGATTCAACGCATTGCCAGCACAGGAAGTAACTTTTCTTTCTTTTTCTTCTTCTTTCTTTTTATTAGAGCTAACAGACCCGAAGTCATGAGCTCAATGTAAAATTACAACTATTGTGAGCGCGGCGTATCTTGAGTCCTGCAAGTATTTTATGAGCGGCTACGTCTTCCTGGTGAGGAGGCGGCTTTAATCGACGGCCGCCATTGTTTTTGTAGCCATCTTGGATATCAACAGGGCACTCTGCTACTAAAAACGTACAATCGATTATCTGTGTTCCTTCTGCAGCGAACTCAAGATAGGCGAACAGCTACTACAACTACAATTACAACTTTTCGTTTTTCTTGCTTTAACAATGTTACTAACAATAGTGGACGAATTATAACAGTCATAGAAATAGCATAACAAATTATTGCAGTCGTTATCCTCCAACTGTAAAACCATAAAAAAAAAACACGATTCCCAGTCAAATATTTATTGAATGACGAATTCCACCCAGATCTGTCGCATAAAACATTTTACCTCGATGGTAGAACTTTTTACCATTACTTCTTCCATTACTTAAAATCTTTACACCCTTTTTTCACCCGCTGACACATTTTATTGAGAATCAGCTAAAGGTATCAGGACGCGAAACCCGCCTATTTCTCCAAATTCTTGGCTGATTGGCCACATATTTATTTACCCTCACCATCACCAAATTCGCGTAAAACCGCGAATCCATGACTTTCAGATAGTATACCATAGCCAGTGGTTTGGTTAGGTTTGGTTGGATTACTTAAGAGCATTGACCTGAAGGGGCACCATCCCCACAACGGAAACTACACCAAGTCTACGTACCAGAAGACGGGGAACAAAATTGATTCATTACAATGAAGTCTTTCAGTTTAACTTGACGGGCGGATCACTAGCGTGGTCCTTGATGCGTATATTCTATTGTTCGCATAAAAAAGGATGGTTTGATGGTGGGGGTAAATGGCGCAGGAGTGCTATAGGCTTCTCAATATAGACGAACATTTATTATTATTTGCTTTGGTTTGCAATCCTGGTAGACTTGTAATTCGCCGTTATTCGTGGATTGAAATGATTTGAAGGCATCCTTGTGAGTACCCGTTCTTCTTCTCGTATGCTAAGATGGCGTTTTTCATTCCCATTTGCGTTGTAGGCTGCTCTCCCTACCGCCAATTTTATTTTATTGAATTGTTGAATGAATGTAATAAATAAAAAAAAAATGATGAAAAAAACCTAAAAAAAAATTCTCTCACCACTAGAATTCATAAAATACAAAGCCACCCAGATCCAGACATAATAACTGCATCTCTGTGAAAAGGTCGATCGTTTAGTTATCATTCAATAAAAAAACAGTCGTTTTTAATTGAAACTTGGAACAGGGTAATCCCCTGTCTACCGATAAAGTACAAACTCTGCCATTTATTTAGGAATTTGGAGAGTTCTTGAGCCGCATTTTCGGACTGCGCTTACTAAAAATGTAGTTGCAAGAGGATTTTGGTCGCAAGATCGGAAGGAGTGGCAGTAACAGAATGTACATCACGTGTGAGTTAAATACCGTTGAAGCAGCGATATGGATTATCAACCAGGTTTTTAGGATAGGGTGGACGTATTTACAGATGGGGAGGTTAGGTGAATGCTTACCGGTGGTGAAGGTGATCCAAATAGCGTTACCGGGGCTTAATTTGTCCAAATGCGATTTGGACAGTGAGATGGTAATTAATGAGGTATACTGTACTTTTTCCTCTTCTATGATGTGGAGATCACAACGTTTTTTTTTACCCTTTGAGTCACGCATTATGTGTGGATAATTTTTTTTTAACTAGTGATAGTTGGGTCGATCGCGGGATTCGAACCGGCATTCGCTTGGTTTGGAGGCGAGGACGCTAACCCCTGGGCTGGGTCCCCGGGGCCCCCTCACAAAGCTTGCAGTGCGAGTTGGGACTTAGTTTTTGGCCATCCTCTCGAGTGTCCATTTACTTGGACCCAGTGACTCAAAGGGTTAACGTGCTGTTTGATCTTCGCATTGTAGAGATTAGTGGGGTAGCTCTTGACGTTAGTGATAGATATGCTGGTTTTGGAGCTGAGCGAGCATCTCTTGGTTTAGCGTTTAGTGTCTAGGATAACAGTCTGGTCTCCTTTGTTGGTACTGGTGTGGTGTGATATAGCTGTTATTGCTTAGTCGAAGAATGGTAGCCCTTCAGTGGACTGGATGAAACGTGGTGGGGTGAGGCGGTTGAACGCGGCATGCATGGCTACTCCAATAACTTTTTCACGGTTGGGGAACGTGGAAATGGCAGCTTCGATTTGTGTAGCAATTTTAGGGAAAGGTTTGGTAGAGTGGGGGGTGGTGGGTGGGGGGTACACATTTTGTTCGAGGTTAAGAAATCTGTGTTCAAAGGAGGAGAGCTGATGGTTGAGAGGTTGCCGATGCATGGAACCGGATTTGTAGGAAAGAATTCTGGTCGAAGGGTTCCAAAGCTGAGTAGATAACGCAGATGATCTTATTTGTGTGGGTTCGATGTAGGGTAAGTATTTTTGAGGTTTGAAGTTGCCATTTATCGGCAATAACAGTTTGTTTAAGTTTTACAGTAAACTTTCTAGAAAAGCCTTGCTTCCCGGCCTTCAGGTGATGGCTGTGTCACGAATATGGACTTATACCATGCAAACTGTGCGTTCTTCTGTATGAATTTCAATACAAAAGGAGTTTAAATAAGTTAGTCTTTGAATGTTTTCTAGAACATTTTCAAGTCAACTTTTCATTTCGTCAAAAAACAAAGGTAAGTTTTCTTTGCAACTGGCTACTTGTCGGCTCAGCTTGCTTCTTATTTAACTAGATTACAGTACATCATCTACAGGCAATCTCAACAGTTTTTGGAAATCTTACTTTTTTTGGGGGGGGAAGAGGGGGGGGCGTAATCAGACCATCCGCTTTTTAGTCTTCAATACAGCCGTAGTGGCTGGGAAGATGCCGCTTCACGTATTTCTGAAACGTCCATCACTCCAGGACACCTAATGGTTTTTTTCCTCACCAGCAACCCCCCCCCCTTCACTTTGAGAACTGTGTTGGTGGTCCCAAGCCCTTCCGTCTTCTTAAAATAGACCATTTTTTTTTCATTTAACGGCATGCGTGCCACCCTATTCTGTCTGGTTGGCCTTTGATTTTTATATACATATATATTTTTTTTCTTATTTATTGTTTTTTTTTTTAAATGACAAATCCCACTATCTGGTGATGACAAATCCCACTATCTGGGTGCTTTAGTTTTTAGTATTCACCGTAGCAGACAATTTTTTAGAAATGTTTATAATTTTTAATTGTACAGCATCATTTTGGGCCTTTTAATACTTTTCACACCCTTCCCATGTCCTGCACGTTTGGCGATGCCATCGGGGGGCCTTTGAGTCCCTGGCAGGTCTAACCTTGGTGGTAAGGCATTCGTGTCCCCAAACCTCTTATCATCATCATTCCTTGGCTTTATTGTGTTCAATGTATTTACGTGTAATTGTGGCTGGCTGTTAGTGACTCCCCAGTCCTTGCCAGACCCGTTGCTATCGCAACAAAATTATATTATATTGTAAGACTATCTCAACGATTTTGTTCGTCCATCGGCTTTTAAAACTCGGGAACGGTGCCAGATAGACACAAACATTTTTCACCTTTTCACCGTTTGCTTTTTGTGTCCGAATGTTATAGTTAAAAAACACGGCTTTAAAACACCGATGCTTCCTTGTAGCTAATAGGCTTTCTCGACCGTAACTCAATGAAATAATAACATTTGATCGTCGCATTAAACCACTACAGGAAGTCACTCAACCGTAAAAACAAAAGGATTTTATCAACGACACACATTAGCTTCCTTTGAAATAGTCTCGACACCGTGTTGCATGGATGAACAGGCCTCCCGTCGAACCAAATTCTCCGTTGCCTGCTAACTGTGAGATTAAAACGGCAGACAAAAGAAATTACGCCCAAAAGCTGAAAGTTGGCCTTAAATCACGTTGCCACGGCAATGTCAGATCTCCGCACCATGTTGCATAAATGAATAAGCCTACTCTCGAACCCAATTCTCCAATAACTGCTACTTACGAAATTAAAACGTCTGGTAAAGATTAGCCTAAAAGCTTACAATTATGCCTAAAATGTGAAACTAGGCTTGAAATCCTTAAGCGGCAGAGTGGTGTTTCTTACTTTTAGATTATACAGGGTGGTCCAAAAAAACTGACCACCCAACATTTTCTACGTCCAACTTTTCTAGTTAGCACCCCTCAGAAACAGGAGAGGACAGAAATTGTCCTGTTTCATTAGATTTTATTTCTGTGCTCTCCTGGTTCTGAGGGGTGCTAACTAGAACAGTTGGACTTAGAAATGTTGGGTCGTCATTTTTTTGTGGACCACCCTGTATAGTAGAGATCGCCGTTGCAGTGCGTGATAGAGGTGTGCGCCTCAACATTTTCGAAAGTGGCGGACGTACACAGAAGACCGCTTGCTACTAGGTAGTCGCTGCAGCCGCTTGTTTAACATTATTGAGAGTAGGATGGTCAAGATTTTTTCGGAATCTTGAAGAGAATGGGGGGTAGGTGTTATCGAAAATTTGATGGCCACATTTTCATTTCCTCCGTCATCCGACCATAAATAATGGATGGTCTCTAAGGTGAGATTTCCTTTCTTTTTCTCGATCTTGCAATTGGGGCAACAAAGAGTTAATTCCCGCCCTGCGGCCAACTATTTCACTCGATACAAGAGCCAAGAAAGCCAGCTTCCCCAAGCCCAAGTAAAGTTCGGAATACCAATCACGCTCTGCGGTAATCTCTCGTCGGCAAAGACCACGTGGTACATGGGGATAAATCACTAATGGAAGGGCCATTTCATTTGTACGCAAGCGCGATGAAACGGCTCAGTCGAACAGCATATAAACAAAAGTACGGACTCCAGAACTGCGATCAAAGACTATATGTTGGCAAAGTTACCGTAGGATTATGAAGTAGAGCTTATGGGAGGAGTGGGGTTGGTATAAGCAAGAATAATCTGTTATGGAAGCTGATTGATTACCAAGTGCTGATTGGTTGAATGGGGCAGACGGGCAGTGAGATAAATAAATCCTTTTTTTTTTGGGGGGAGGGTTTTCTTTTGGCAGAAAGCCCAAGGAAAAGAAAACTATATAACAAAACTAAGTATAGCCTAGTTGGAATAGAATTGCAAAGATTCATTAAATCTGAGCGCTACATTTAATTTCGGGCAATTTTCTTCAAGTCATGAGATTCAAACCGACATTCTGTTTGTTTCGATCGTAACCACTGGGCTGTGTTTGCTCCTTTCGCTCGAAGACACTGAGGACCTTTCACAAAGCTAGCGGTGTGCATTCGGACTTCTTTTTTTTTCTCCCATTTTGTGCTTAGGACCGGTCATCATTATTTACGGCCGGAGGGGGAGAGGGTCGAAGGAAATGAAAATGTGACCACCAAATTTTCGATGATCCCCCCTTCAAAACCCTGAAAATTTGACTCCTCCCCTCCCCCCCCCCACTCAAGGTCCAAAAATAATGTGACCCCTCCCTCCTCCTCCCCACAAAAACAGCCCTTTTTGTACGTCTATTCAGATTGCCTTCAACTGATTTCTGCAGCCAAATTAAATAACTAGTGCTTCGCACTGTCAAGTAGCCACTGGTTGTAAGGAAGACGTGCTTCGTTTTTAACGAAAGAATAAGGTTTCATTAAAGCTCCGATGTACCTAACCCCCTTAAGTACTGATAATAACAATTTCAAACCGTGCAAACGCCACATCATGGGGAGGGGGTGCCAGAAGGCCTCCCCCACTCCCGCCAGAAGCAGAGGCGTTTTTAGAAATTTTGACTACCGAAAGTGGGGGGGGGGGGGAAGAAGCATTTTCTCTACGCCTATTTAAACTAAACTGCGTATATTAGTAACCAATTTTAGGCAATAATATCTAGGCACCTGCAATCTAATTAAGTAAAGTTGACATAGCAAAGCCTTGTTTTTACGCATTTGTAATCCCCCATCACTTACACCTGTCGAATTTTTACGGATTGATATGACTGTGCACATTTAACCTCACCACACTACCTTACTACCTTAATTCTGTTAAAAAATGCCCATGGAGAGATATCCGTAGGGTTTTCAGCTGGAAGTTACCATGAAATTAAAACAAAAAATACCTTTTTTTTTTAACAATATTGGGTGTTGTTTAGGGGGAGAGGGGCAGGGAAATGGGCCCACCTACATTCCCCCTTACTTCCTCTGACCCTACAAAGTAAGTAGTTGTTTTGAAACAATGTACACAATGTTAGTAGGATATTATTTATTGGTTACTGTAAGTCGAGAAAAGATAGCAAAAAGGGTTAGACCCATTTATACACTTAGGAGTTTTCAAAGCAATTTTAGTATTCATGGAATACTGGTGCCTTATCAGTAAGACACCCTGCATTATTTATAATTCCACTGCGCAACATGTATCTGGATTGATACTACAATATAAACAATTCTGTCTAAATAAATCTCCTTTCCAACACGCCATAAAATAAAATAAATTCTGTGGTAAATTTACTTTCTAACACTTACATGCATGCATTCCTCTGTGGCTAACCACGCATGCTAACTGTTGCGTGGTTTATACTAATATCACTTTGCAGGCAACGAAAAATAATTATATGCACAAGTGCCCGCACACACACCTACCTCCCCTTGGAAAATTGGTCTCTAAAGCCGCCCGCGCACTGAGCAACTCGGCCGCGCGGCCAGGTTGCTGCAGCCAATTAAAATTATTAGTGCGTGGTTTTAAGTGAACGGTAAGCATTATCATTGGCTGCAGCGACCAGGCCGCACGGCCAAGTCGCTCAGTGCGCGGGCGGCCTTAACATTGTAGTTTAGTTCGCAGACCGAAAGATGGCGTCCACAGGCCACATGATCTTAGGCAGATAATGAGGGGCCAGCAAATATCATGTTGAATACCTATGAAGTTGAAAATTGTCCTTCATTTTTGTTGGGCGAGCACATTTTAGTAACACAAACTTCATCTCAAATGAAACAAAATGGCGACCACATGAAGCTGTTGGCTCTAGGCTTGTGTACTATCCATTGAGGGGAGAATTAGGAGTTCACAGAAATTAAGTTGCCAGTATTTGCCTCAGGCTGCAAGTTTGCATATGCAAATTAGCTTTTGATGTTTAGAAAATTTAAAAGACTACAATCCTTACTTTCAAGTTTGTTAAGGTTAACATCTTAAGTTAGTGTTAAGTGCTTTAGAAAATTATAAAACGGACGTTTGGCAGTATATGCTTACCTACAACACACGTCTCACATTTAACCCAAATACAAGAAAGTTTCAAAACCTTTCCCACAATGCTTTTCCTAAAATTTCATACAGGCAACACTAAAAAAATGTTTCTGAGTAAAACTAATCAATGGAGAAGCTTGCATTACAATTCAATATAATTAAAAATAACAATTAGTTTCCCACAAGTTTTACCATCACCCCCTCCCCCTTTTCAGAATTCTTGGGTATGATTTAATAAAATAAAACCAAACGGAGTATTACAGTCTATTAAGTGCATTTTTGTCTTGTCTGTCTAGTTGATTGGGTGGGGGGGGGGGGGTTGAAGCTTAGCTTTTTTCCCTTAAAGAGATACAAAGAAATTATTTTATAAATAAGGAAACTTGAGGCTAAGAGTATAAAAATACTTCAACTTCTAAGTTTTATTAGTAAGTAAGTTGCTAAGTGACCCTTTTTTCACAACTGGGATGTTCGCCAAGTGCCCTCTCTGAGTAAAGAAATGCACTAGTTGGATGAGGGAGATTTCTCACGTTGCAAGGAACGTAGGTACGATTTTATTTTGTAGAAAACATTATTTGGAAACTTTTGGTTGACATCAAATTAATTCTCGCATGTTTTATTAAGGAATTCTACCTTATGAAAGTATTGGCAATGTCTTAACAACGCACTACTGTGCATGGCATCCATATCACCACACTTTAGTATGGTGATATTCATATCACGACAGTGAGGTGTGGCGATATGGGATATATCGCTGCGCGTTTTTAGCATTGTGAAAGATAGGGACCGTACGATAACATATCTTTATACTCCAAATTGATAAGATCAAGCTTTTTTTTTTATTATTATTTTACAGCTGCTTGCCACATCCTTTGGTGAACCACAGGCGAAATTCAGGGGTCCAACCAACAGGAAAAAAAAAAACAGCTGTCTGCTTTTGTGACCTCTTGTGCACCGATAAAAATTATAAAGTATTTCGCCAACAAGTTGGTCCTTTCGATAAAAAATCGTGTACTAAATTAATAACATCAACTAGCATTCCTTCGTTACCGTTCTGTTAACAAAGTAGGTACTGAAGTTGCAACCTTCGCTGATGACAGTTGGCTTTAACGGTTGCTCAGCTGCAATGCAGCAAAAACAACTTCGTCAAAATGACCAAGACAGTTGCCCATGTACCAATGCCAATCGGCCAATCATTTGAAAATGACGCGACGCAGAAACTTCGCAAAAAAAAAAAAGTGAAGAAGTAAACGAACAACAATGTAAACCCTACCCTAAAAAGTGACCATGATTTGTGTTTATAAAACGGTGAGTAAGATCGGGAATTGAACTACTTACCCATGCGGGCGTTAGTTTGCTTCAGATGGCTTGGAGCCTAACAAAATTATTTCATTCTGAGATTTTTTGAGCACATTAACCAATGCACTCAGTACACTCGAGACAAAACGGAACTGAGGTGGTGGTTGGAGGTGTGCCTGGTTATCGCTCTTCGTTGTCTATAAAAGCTTCGCCGATGACATCTTTGCTATCTCGCCAACACCATCGAGTTCCTCTCACCTCCCCACTTTCTTCATCGGCACCACGTTGAGAGAAACGGTGAAAGAAGGTGCAATGGTTTTGCTATGTAGCACCCCCTGCGTGCATGCTCCAAAATTTACATTTAAAGGGATATATCTCCCCAGTGGCGTAACTAGTGGGGGGGGGGGGCAAAGGTGCGATTCGCCCCCTTTGTGAGATTTTGAAAGCTTATTCGGCAAATTGGCCAAGTCACTTTTTCCAATTCTGAAAAATTATTTACCGTCAGATAGCTGCATCTTGAGGTCAAAGACGCAACTTTCATCTTAGCTAATTTATACTTCTATGCTGTTTATCCTTTAAATCATTAAAGTAACCAGGTACCAAATGGAGAAATACGAAAATCAGTAAAGATAAACAATAAGAATTACTAACTCCATATTTTGCTTAAAATTCCCAACAAAGTATCAGTGTTTAAAAAGTAACTATCTAGTGTGAAAAACTGAAAGATTTACATTACAACATTTTTTTATGCGTATAATGTAGTCAGCAAAGCTGGTATTACAAAAATGTTTCCAACGGCACTTTACAAGACCAGAAAATGCCGGAAAATAGCAAAAATGCATCACCTTCCGGGGCTCTTATTCGGTTCTCCCTTATTCGGTTCTCCCTCCACACCATTCGGCTAAATACCAAGTGTTGCCCCCTCAATACAAAACCCTACTTACGCCACTGTACCTCCCATTTTTCTCGATCCACCACATCAAGCACGACTCCAAAGGTCTATTTCCTTACCATTAGTCAATCCCTTGGTGAAAAATCCGTTTTAAAATGTGCCGTCTAGGAGATTTTCTGTTGAATAATTGTTAACTTTATTTACTGTATCCTACACGAATATGATTCTCTGAGCGCTTACAATAACCATGACGTTTCATCTCTGTGTGTGCATATACTAATTTTCTAATATTTGCCATGAAATCAAAAATATAAAAGGACTAATGCGGTAAAAATTAAAATTAATTATTGCAATAGATCGTCGAAGGAAAATTATAAGACACTAGCCTAAAAAATTATAAATTGTGATGTTAAAATACGAGAATCATTCCGGTTTGTGACGACACAATCTTTAACTTAATGCTGTTTCATGTACTATTCCCAAAGCCAACCGAGACAGCAGCTACCTTCCTCGCTGCGAGGAACGCAGTTACCACCTTAGCCGACCTTGGCTCTAATAAATGCGCGGATGGCAATCTGCGCGTAGCTGTTATAAGGCAGGCGGAATGTTATAAGGCAGGCCGGGTGTACTTTTAAGGGTTTTCCTCATTCACATCGATTTGTCAAAAAGTAAAATTCATCATTTAAGAGGTTTTGTCAAAAGGATATTCATAAGTTAAAAGGCTTTGTCCGAAGGTATATTCTTCATTTAAAAGGTTTTGTCTACAGGATATTCCTCATTTAAATGGGTTTATCAAAAGAACATTCTACATTTCAAAGGTTCTGTCAAAAGCTTATTCGTCATTAAAAGGAATTTGTTAAACCAAACAAATTTCAATTTGTAAGGTAATTGATAATAACCAGTATAAAAATGTGGCTCAGACACTGACATTTTTAAGCACCCCAAAAGCTTTCCCGACTGCATACATTCCCTTGAAGGATAGAACCCCCCCCCCCCCACCCTCCCCCCAAAGTGACGTTTCTAAGATACTTTGGGGATTTGGATATTCTTTATTTGAGAGGTCTTGACAAAATCAAGCAACTTTTGTTTTGAAAGCGTTTGGTATCGTTAATGAATACCAAATGGCGGTCTAACAAACTCAGTATCCTTCCCAAAACGTGGAGATCCTATCAGAGTCGATGGAAACAAACGCGGGGGGGGGGGGGGGATAGTGGGGTCGGAAGCAGTTGAATTTGTTTGCATACATTGAATTAGTTAGGCCGCTGAAAATTAATTAAGTGGTTCTCAGGAAAGGTAGTAAAAAAAAATTGACGCGAGCGGGCGGTGTTTTTTTTTGTTTTTTTACTTTTTATTCGTGATTTTTCAGATGCGGGCGATGGCTTTTTTTTTTTAACCAAACAAAACGAAGTCAGTAGCTGACATTTTGTTGTGGTGCACAATATCTCTGTTTTAATGCCAGAACTTAGCGTGCAAAATTTGCACATTTGATAAAAGTCATGCTTTAATCCAAGATTTTAGTTTTTGTTGTGACTAGCTTTTCTTAGTTTTAGTTGTGACACATTTTTAGTTTTAGTTTTTCGTTTTTAGTTCTGAACGGCCCTTAGATTTGTTTCTGAGGCAGTCATGCGAATGGAGCAGAGTTGATGCGGTCATCGGCTCCAGAAAGTGTTTGGTGAAAGTGCTGATGCGTGATTGTAATTTCTTTTTTGAGTCAATGTCATAAAAAACGTTTCATGCTTTAAGAAAAAAAAAATCATGCGTGCGCTCCTGAGAACCACTTAATTATTAACTTTTAGCGGCCTTATATACATTGATATGACGTGCAGGCCTATTAGATAAAGGTGGTATGTCTATGATTTGGTGAAAGTTTGGTTAGAGGGTTCGAATATGTCACGTACGTGACTAATGACAAGTAAATACAGATGTAAACCTATTTTCGTTGACTTTTGGACTAGAATGTCAGGCTGCCTTAGCGGGAGTTGAGCCCTCGACCGTTAAGACCAAAGGATGAAGCCCTTCCAAGAGGCCGTGTCAATGGCTGGGCTGTAAGGCTTCGGCGTATATCTCAAAAGTGGAGGGTTCAATTTGCGCTCAGGTAGTCTGTAATTTTAGTCCAAAAGGCAACGGAAAAAAGTTTTCTGTCTGTATTTTATCAATAATCTGGCGGACTGGGCTTTCCATCCTATTTAAGCGTGACTAATGAAAGGTAAAGTGCTCGAAATCGGCTTGCTGTAACGCATTACGCTATGTTTTTTTTCCGCACGTGGGTTGTATACGCCTTTGGGAACGTTCCTTCCAAGTATTACGTCATCAAGAAGGGGAAGGGGATCGCCTACAGGTGATGATTGCTGACCTAGGGGGGAGGAGGATGACCAGTACATGACGTAAGCATCGGTACCCGAGTAAAATAATTTAAAGGGTGGAAATACGCAAAAAAATAGGCACTCAGAAAACTGTTGTTACTCATGGAAAATGTCCCCTCTTAGGGGGAGGGGTAAAGTTCCAAATTACGTAATTGGGGGTTGAGCAATTGATGACGATTGATGACGAGGGGGGTGGGGTGATAATGACCAATTTCTTGATGACGTAATACCTGAACGTTCCCTTTACGTTTCACTTACAGACGAATTCGGTGGAAGAGATTGTACTGAGTTGCTTCCATAAAAAAAAAACCTGATTGGCTGTTGGTTCAATGACGTTGTGCACCAGATAAAACACATCGCGTGCTACGGATATGACGTAACATGCCAATGTGTCGTTGCACAGCGATGCTTCGAAAAGATGTTGCAATGAGTGGTGACCGAACAAAAGTTTTGGTTGTTCATTTTACGAAGCAAGCGTGAGGTCGCTGCATTTGTAGAAGGTTGTAGAAAAAATGTAGGAATGAAAAACACTGTTCGAATTATCAAATCAACACATAATTTAGTTCGTGCGATGACCCAGGAGTCTTTGAGTTCAGCACAACCAGCAGAAAATACTGTCGTAGCCTAGCTGTCAATCAAGAATGGGTGAAAAGACCAAAGGCAGTGTATTGCACGGATTTGAGTTTAGGAACGTGCACGGTGCCTAGAGCAGATGTGTGGTGCGGAGTGACATCTAGTTGGGTTTTTCTTTTACTACCTGTGCTCGTCTGCGTATTTGTTTATATGCAAATTTTGGCCAAGAAAGCACGAGCGGGTGTTCATTCTACACCCGGTTGCAAAATCTACCAGAGCCAGATATTTTCGACCCCCTCATTTCACCACACCACACTGAAAAGTCATAGGAATGTTCAAAGTGGTTGGATATTCTGATAACGAAAAGCCTATCGGAGCAGGAACCGCCATTACGACTGGTCACTTCACATCTAGTGGTAAAAGCTGTAGTCAAAGCTGTGTGTGATCTCTTCTGTGGTCACTTCACAGCTTTTTTTGATGCGTTAACCTGCATGTAGTTTAATAATAATTAGAAGGCTTTGTTGACCCCAACAACCGTGTCGTATGCGCCCCATTGTCCGCTTCTCCTATTGGCGTACAAGTATCAGTTAGACGATGGCATTCGGCAACAATAAGACTTTCGCTGTTTACCGCATTGTTGCCGAACGCCATCGTCTAACATATTTGTACAACGATGAGTTGAATCTTTAGTGGACGAGCCATTGTTGCAATACAGCGACAGTGTTAGTGCATTGTTGCCTAACCATCGTCGAATATATTTGTACAACAACGATTTGCATTGTTAGTAACCGAGCCATTGTTGGCGGGAATGTTCTTTGCTGTACCTTCGTTTTTAAAACTAAATAACTGCAATAAAAGTATTATTGGTTTATTTTAATCAATTTTAACTCTTTCCATTGGGTCTTTCGTCAGCTGCAATAAATGTATTATTTTGGAAACATTGATATGTTAATGTTGATATGCAACCATTGATCACCGTCGTAGAATTACTTACCTAAGTAAGAACCAAAGGCCTTCGTTTTCTTATTTACGTAATTAAAAAAACCCACGCCTAGCCGTGGTTCTTACCTGTAGTAAGACAACGGTTTCATTGTTGCAGCTATGTATCTTCATGATATAAATCCTCTGCGGCAACAATAGAGCAGTGACACAACGTAGTATTATTGTATATAAATCTATGCTGGAGCCTTAATGGGTTAGCTGCAAGGGGCACTGCAGAGAGAAACAGAAGGGCGTCATACTGCAGCCGATGCTGTGAAGAGTGATTTCTTAGACCTAAAACGCGCAATTTTTGTTGTTGGAGACAACAATGTTATTTTAAGCCTAAGAAATCCGCTCTTCCGTTGTTTTTCCCTCCATTTTTATGTCGTGCACCTTGTAGTTATGCCCTCCAAAACCCATACTGGTGCCAATATGGCGGCAAATGTCACTGCTCCATAGTCCGACAATGAAAGAGTTGTACAATGCCTCTTGTAACATCGTGTTGCTCTCCGAGCTTCCGTGGCCAAGCGGCAACAAATACACAAGCGATTTCTTCTCTCCAGCCACATACACAACAGATATCATGCGAAGCGGCAATTTTGCCAGCGTGCTTACCAGACAACGTGCACTCGTGAGTCTGCATCGCTACCGTTTCTTCTAATAAACTCGCTATCAGACTTGGTTCAGTGACGTCATATGGACACATTGAGAGGAAATCGAGCTAGAGACTACGGAGACACCAACCTATAGCTTCCATTGACCTTGTATTTGAAATAAGTCAGTGATCGTAGGGGACGCTAACTAATACAATGGAAGCAAGCTAAAACGGAAGCCAGTTTCAGGACGCGTTTTTCGTATTCATAAGGCGACAAAAGCACATGCTTGGCCGACGGGGTCTTTGAGCGACAAGTCATCTTGTACATTCGGAAGGTCGGAAAAACTAGAAGCACCGGAATGATACTCATTCTCTCTCGCAAACTTCCGGACAGGCAGTGAGACGATTTGCTAGAACGCTTCCACTGGCGCTACATACATACATGGTGCAGGACTGCGCTGCAAAGCGAATACGAACGCAGAAGTGTTGCAATAACGATACACACACAGTCGCACAGTGCAGGTTTTTAAAATGAAAATCGCTCTTGCAAAATGTAGGCGAAACCAAGAGTCCTCGCACTAAGACTTCTGGTGTCAATAGCTTTGTTAACGAGCTCCTTTCTAAGCTCGGCCTTTTAGCTTAAAGGGATGTTTTCCCCAGCGCCATTTTTTTTCCGGTCCTCCACATCAAGTACTGCCCCAAAGTTTTATTTACTTACCGTTAGTCAATCACTACCTAAAAAACCGTTTTAAGATGTGGCGTCTAGGAGATTTTCTGTTGAATATAGGGGGACTTTATGAACGTATGTGATGCTTTGTACGCTTACAATAACCAGAGATAATCACGACACTTCATATCTGTGTGTGCATGTACTAATTTGCTAATAATTACCAAGAGATCAAAAATCTAAAAGACTAATGCGGAAAAAAATCAAATTAATTATTCCAATAGATCGTCGAAGCAAAATTATTAGACACTAGCCTAGAAAATTATAAATTGTGATGTTAAAATACGACAATCATCCCGGTTTGTGTCGACGCAATGTTTAATGTGATGCTGTTTCGTGTGCCAATCCCAAAACCAACCGAGACAGCAGCTACCTTCCTCGCTGCAAGGAACGTAGCTACCACCCCAGCCGACCTTGGCGCTGGTAAATGCGCGTGGCTGTTATAAGGCTGGCCGGGTGTCCCGGGTGGCCGGGTTTACAGGACTAGCTGATGGTGTAGTGATAATGCGATAAAACGTTGTAAATATATTGAAACCAAAATATGCTCAAATGATAAAATACTTATAATATTTCGACATCGGTAATATCATAGTTTTAGTTTGTTTGTCCTCAGTGGGAATCTCGACAATCCTTCTTCTATTGAAGTCCGTAGTGGGAATCTCGGAGGCTTGGGAGACTGGATGGTTGGGCGACGACTGGTAACGACGGTTTTTAATTCGCAAGGATCTTCAACAATAATTGGTAGATATAGTGACGTGACAGTATTTTTATGCAAAAGGGAAATCAAAACAATGCTCCGTAAAACCGGCCATATACTGGAGACTGCCCTGTCTATATTAAAAACAATAGCGATGAGTTTATCAGAGACTAAAATAAATTAAAAATTAAACAATCTTCTCCACTTCCCGCATTATAAATTTCCACATTGTTGGTCCTTCCTCCTGCATTACCCGGATTGATTTAGTGTCTGCTCCCGAAGATTGTAGCAGGGATGATTGGGACGTTTCAGTGTAATCGATGTATTTGTTGTTATTTTTGTATTTTAACACAATGAAAAACACACACGTACACGCCTACTGAATTACAGTATTTGAGCATTAACAAACGTGCATTTAATTATTAGCTGTATTGGTTAAAACCAAAAGGAATTACTGAAAAAGAAGACCCATCAGTTTCATTTCTCTTCAGCAACTTGTTACTTTCATGTTGTGTTTACTATAGTACGCAATTTCCACCATGGCCTATTATACAGTGTACTATATATTTTTACTTTGAAATTTGATGCACTAACAGCCGAAGCCATACCGCCAGCGGTCGAGAAGACAATTTTGCTAGGAATTGCCAATCTGAAATACCTAGGTTCTTTTCCATGCCACAGTCGACCTCAGCATGAGGCATCACAGGGCCCTTCTGTTCCCAAAAGTACCGGGGTGGCTGAGTCAAGCTCGGGTAGCTGCGAGCACTGGGGCGTCAGATTCGATATAGGCGTCTTGGTCCCGGCTGTACATCTCTGGCTTCTTACAGACCCGGGGTTCGAAGCTTGTGAAGGGAAGTGTACATGTACGGGTTTTTCTCCAGTTGTTTCCCGCTCGTTGTGTACGAGGGTTTCCTCCGGGGTACTCCGGTTTCCTCCCTCATGCGGCAAAAAAAAACAAAAAAACAACCGAAATGATGGTGGTACCTTCCACTTTACATATGCCACTTAGGCCTTCAAAAAGCTCTAAGTTTATTGGCGGACACCGTCTATTCTATAGAGCAGTGACATTTGCCGCCATGTTGGCACCAGTATGGGTTTTGGAGGGCATAACTACAAGGTGCACTACATAAAAATGGAGGGAAAAACAACGGAAGAGCGGATTTCTTAGGCTTAAAATAACGTTGTTTTCTCCAACAACAAAAATCGCGTGTTTTAGGTCTAAGAAATCACTCTTCACAGCATCGGCTTCAGTATGACGCAATTCTGTTTCTCTTCGCAGTGCCCCTTGCAGCTAACCCATTAAGGCTCCAGCATAGAGTTATATACAATAATACTACGTCGTGTCACTGTTCTATTCTATTCTATTCGAACCCGGGAACTCTAGCACAATGAAACAATCCTGCTAACCATCCTTTCGTTCAGTTGCTTTTTTTAAAGTTCAGGACTTTGTCCTGAAACTGGTACGGAAAAGGCGAAAATCCAATTCTTCTGTCTTCTGTACAGCCAAAATGAATGGGAAGACTCTATAGTAACGTCTTTGCCAGTATGTCCATCCGTCGCCTTTTTCAGTGGACTACAGTCGAGTGGACTTTTAAACAAACCACGGCAAATTAAAACACCGTTCCTTCCTCACGGTCCGCCGCCGCTACTAAATATTTGCTTTGACATCCAACAAAAAAAAAAAAAAAAACGCATATCTCTGAAAATATTTGAGATAGGAATTTCAGGTTCGAGCTCATGCTTCTCATTCACCGGAGATCCCTTGTCACGAAATTGCAAAGAAATCGGAACGGAATTGCGAACCTTGTCGTGTCCCAAACCGGCTAACACACACACAGACGTGAACACAATATCAAAATTCAGTCTAGTATTCGTTCTCGTTCGCTTCTCGTACTCGTTCGTTCGCTTCTCTCTCAGCCAATTATGTACCAGCAAATCCATTGCAAGGAATTCATTTCTTTTTTATTATTTAACAGGCGTATTCCCAAGAATCCACTCAAGTGTGAGTGGGGCTAAAAGTGAGTGTAAGGGTCAAAACGAATCTACAGAAATACCCTCATATGCCAGGACACTCACATTCGCTTTAGTGGCTGTACTAAAATTCTTGACCCTTACCTTAAATGTTTGTACTCACTTTTGCCCTCTCACACTCACACTTGAGTGGATTTCTGGAATACGGCTGTGAGTTTCTCATTTTGCCTGAAAATGTTACCCATGTTTTATCCCGGAACTTGGAGAGTCTAAAAATAATGCATAATCACTATACAGATTTCGCTTGTAGTTTCACCTCACGCGGCTGTCGAGCAGCGCAGATGTTCAAATCGAAAACTGCTCGGGATTCTTTTAAACCGGAGAGAGAGAATTGTATTTGGTGGAAGGAACCACTACAGCACGAGATTGGCAACGAACCCTAGAAAAGAGAGAAGGTTGTAGGGGGTGGTGAAGAAGAGGTGGTGGTGGTGGTGCCACAACGACTGCAGTTTATCTCTTCCGCTTCTCGCCTGGTCACTGGTTTGATCGATTTCCGGTGGTGATCGCCAGGTCCCGTGGCGACTGCTGGGTACACACGACCGATTACAAGGCCCCTAGCATCGATCAACGCCTCCCTGTAATACGATCGGACCCTCAAGCCCGACGGTTGGCAACAAAATACCCCCGAACGCATGCATGTGTGCCGAACCCATTGCAGGACGCTATACTCTCCCACCCACCAAATCGTCGTCGAAGAAAGCTAAAAAAAAAAAAAGAGGGCAGAGAAAAGGTGGGTTGGGGGAAAAGAAACTGAATCGCCTCATTATGTAAATACTTTATTTTACCCCTCTCTTTTTGTGTAAAGAATTGCCCTCGAATCTGTTGGATGTGCTTGTGCTTTGACGCTGGTCGACAGGCCAGTTCCATCACTTGTTGGTAGTCAGCACCTCTCACTGTCATATATACTGCTATTTACAAATAATACTGCTATTTACAGTGAGAACGTAACAATGGAAACGTGCGATGATTTACATGTAGTCAGAATATGAAGCCGGAAGCACGATCGTATAATACAGACTAAAAGTTATATTTTGACATCATTTTGCATGCGATGTCATTTTCATAGTCAGTCACCGTGTTTGCTTTACGTTTGATACTGTGAACGTAGTGCATTTCCGTCACCTCAACGAGCGGAGCAAGCCATACTATGGTTTGCAAAAGGCATAGAGAGGGAGGTGACGTTTAGATTTCTACACCGTTTGCAATCCATAGTGAATGTCTGCAAATTAAGGCCTCCTGCTCAGAAAGAACTGAGATGAAGGAAAATGCCCTGCACTTGTATCCGAATGTACTACGTGATTTACTCTAAACATGACGCACTCTTTAAAATGATGTCGAAATATAAGTTTCAGTGGTTTTTTTTTATGACAATCAATCCAGCTTTTTATTCTGATACAGTTGAGATGGTGTGACATCATATTCTAAGTCAATTTCCCAAATAAAAAATTGTTTCCTAAATTTCGTCATTTTTTGAAGGTGAAGAGCTAGTTTATTTATGACCAGCTGGTCCCGGTGGGTATAGTATGACGTCATGTTGTCACTGTCCCGCTTGTTCTCGCACTGGAGTTTCTTTCTAGTGGGATCCAAAGTTTTCCGTCAACTACACATGTAGTATTTAGTGTGTAACTTGTTGTTATACTACTCAACATTGCCGGCCACTCTCCCTTTCTCATTGCTACCGTGCGAAGAAGGAACATGCTCGCCATCTTTCATTGCTACCGTGCCAAAATGAACATGCCCTCTCTTTTGCATTGATGCCGTGAAAAGAATGAACACGCGCACCCTATCGCATTAATATCCTACTTTTGGATTGGTTGTGCTAATGACTACATGATTCGGTGGAGTCATCATCGTAATGTCGCCCAACCAACCACTGCAGGCATGCAACCTAACTCAAGGTAAATAAACTACGACAGTGGAGCATTCAAGTATGTTGACTCAAGTCTGCTTACCCACCATTCCGGATCTCCATCGTACGGCCAGCTAAAAAGGCGCAAGGCTGTCCCATTGTCCTGAACTAAACAAGCACTACGTATCTACATATATGTATGATAAGGACATGCGGCCCCAGTGCACCGGCCTCACCATCCCGTCGTACAATCAAGTAACCCACCCTGTAGCGCCATCTGTTGACGAGATTCGCCTTCAAATTCGAGTTGGAACACTTTTCCAACGTCTTTGAACAGATGGCGCCACTTACCAAACCTGCTATGTCGCCGTCTGTTGACGGTCTTGGACTACAAATTCGAGTTATAACACTTTTTCCAAAGTCTTCGAAGAGATGGCGCCACTACCGCACCACTATTTGGATCATATTTTGGCGTATTATTGCGGCACCTAAGCGGCAACAAAATCTTAGTCGCGTGGAATGTGCCATTGTTGGCATTTGAGCCAAAAAAAAAAAACAATCCGTGTTTACTAAACCAGACAACTTTAAACCAAACGACGTTAGGTTATTAATTTCGAGGCCCCCCATGAGCCTCGAAATTGGCAGCCTGATACGATCGAAATGCGTATTTATTTCCTCAATGCTCACTTTCTGAAAGGACTTGAATTGTTTTCAGTTTTCAATTTGGTTTATTTCCGAGCCGTCACCCTAAGTCATGAATTGTTTTGAATTGTTTTCCAATTCCGATTCCAATTGTTTTATTGTTGCCTCGGCCCTAGGCCACGCGCCCGCCTTAAGATCTAGCACAACGATACAACAATCGTTGGGCGGCAACAATCGTTGCTTGCAACAATTTCGCAATGCGCGCTACCGAGGTGAATTGTTTCAAAGGGATTTCTTGCTTACTGAATACTGGATTTCTCAGGGATAGAGCTTTTTTTAGCGTTCAGTCTAACACACGCATGCGACCTTTCCGGGCTGCATCAAAGGGTGAATGTCACGGGGCGACGTTTTTTTTTTTGGGGGGGGGGAAGCAAGTATGTGTGGGAAACACGTATGCGTATCCGGGAGTGGCAGGAGTGTGGGGATTGGGGGGGGGGGGGTGAAGAATTGTGGGGGAGGGCATATGTGGGAGCCATTCACATGTTCGGTGTTTGGTTTGATAAATTTAAAATTAAAGACCAAACACCTGAGGTGCCAGAGGGAGGCGGAAAGATATTCAGAACCCACACTATGGGAGAAGTCCGGGTGCGGGCTGGGAGGAGTCACGGGCACAACTAGTCTTACATAATAAAACTGTCTCATAGCAGAAAAGAAGACAAGAAACCCCTAAAAAGGGGACCCTTTACAATGAACGGGCGAGTGTGTCAATTCTTTGGCTTTAAGTTGAAACTGGTACGTTGTTGCCTTGAAAAGATGTTGAAATTGACACATTGTTGCATCGACTAACAATTTGCTCTATGCGATCATCGCAAAGGCATGTCTTAAATGACGTCATGCACGAAGAACAGTTATTTTTCGCACGGTACGTATTGCTCAAGCCAAAGCGATGAACTAGGAGTGGGGAGGAGAGCCTGAACGGCAAATGCCAGTGTGTGAGACAGTGCTTATGTTAGCCCCACTGTTTGATTGGGAAGGCAGAGGATGCAAAAATTATCCTTCTAACCAAACACCGTGGCAAGTCTCAGCGGCAAGTCTTAAATGACGTCATGCAGTTGTTTTTCACATGGTACGCATCGCTCAAGCCACAGCGAAAGACTGGTAGTGGGGAGGGGGTGGGAGTGAGCTGTTATGCATTAAGTGAGCTGTTACGCATGAGCATTACGCATTAACTGAACCTAAAAGAAAATTTCTGGGAGGTTGTTTGGAATGGAGACCATACCAATATGGACAAACCCTCGCAAAAGGGAAGGGGAGAAGGGAGGGAGAGAATTAGCGGAAAGGGGGAGTATTGCAGGAAGAAACATTGACTGTTGCAGTGAACGTACAGGCAGCACCGGGCAAAAACTGGGAAACAACCACGGGCGAAGCAATCCACGGTCGAAGCCGGGTACGACTGCTAGTAATGATATCAGAATTAAAAAGCCAAGCAGTGTTCAAACATACAGAAAGTACGACGTTTCGAGGTTATTTTCACCTCGTCATCAGGTGCATAAAATCCACAAACGTTTCGTCAACATGTCAGTCAATAGAGTTCATACAGTTCATGCAGTTCATAACAGTTCACATCAGTTCATAACAGTTCATAACAGCTTTAGCAACTTTAAAAAAGTTACTACCCTAAGCTGAAGCTGATATGAACGTTATTTTTTTTTTCGTGTTGACGAAACATTTGTGGATTGAATGCACCTGACGACGAAGTTAAAATAAACTCGAAACGTCATGCTCTTTGTACGTTTTCGCACAGCTTGGCTATTTTATTCTTATATTTATTTGCCCTTGTCCCACTGAATATCCGTTTTAGTCCAGATCCCACTGCTACATAAAAAAGCCTTGGTAACATATTGAATAGAAGTTACGCTCCAGCATTATACGTGCTGGTCTAAGCAAATAGACAAGAAGAAATGCTGTTTTCAGAGTGATCACTTCCCAAGTGTGGCATACGGAGGAATATTTTTGTGAAGGGGGGGCACAATGAATGAAGGGGCGCTCTGTTCTATTAAAAAAAAAAACACTTTGAATAACCAACTAGAAGGTCTGGGGAGCTCTGTAAGCTCTCCCAGCGGGGTCCGGGGAGCTCTGAAATTTAACACATTTCTGGAGCATTTTTTGGGGCCCTTGGAGGAAATTTTCAGCAAATTTCTTTTTTTCGGGGGGGGGGGCACATTTCAACGTCTTCAACAAAATTTATTTCCTGATTTTTCAGGTTGTAAATGATAGGGCTACACGACAATTTGAAAGCATTACGACATTGATTGTCATACAAAAAAATCACTACAAAAAGTTTGGCCTGTGACGTGGGGCGCCAGACTTTTTTTTTCTAGGGGAGGGGAGGGGCTGCGTCCCTTGTACCTATCCTTGCGTACGGCCTCTGCTTCCAGGAGAGGTAGTAACATAACAAGGAAAAAAGCCTATTCAACTTATAACAGCTTGTCTATCTTATATTTATTTACCAGCAGAGAACATGTTATGACGTGGAAAAAAAAATTATAAATGCCGCAAGACGTTTCAGCCAGCTTTCTTAAAAGTCCCAGTAATGAAAAGGAAATTAGGCGCCGTAGCTTACATCGACGTAAAGGAGGAAAGTAATTACGCACGTCCAACTAAAATCGTGATATCACTGCTTCGCGCAAGATTCCCTAATAATCCTTTTCCTAATTTCCTTTTTTGAGTTTTGTAATTTACGAAGTGCCGCCGAATCAACAGTGAAAACCGTGGAAACAAAATTGCATTACCCTTATTAGTCTGGCAAAAAATTATTTTTTCGTCACGGTATACACGCATCGGCATTAAAAAATCTTGCCGTTGACAAAACTTGTAAAAATTTCTAAATTAAGAGGACGACGCGAAAGTTTATATTTCCTCAGCGACCTCAGACTTTTAAAGACGAACCACCGGAAATGAAAACTTTAAAAACAGACGGTGTAGCCGTTATGACACGTATACAGGTTTTAAATCTGTGTAAATTTTCTCCAATTAATAAATAGCAAAAGTCAAAGATAAAGAAAAACATGTCACTATAGGCATAATATACGGATGCATTACGTTGGTTGAGTCCATGTCTTCGAGTTTACCTTTTCTTGGGAACTAAAGGCTAATCTGCCTTTGCCGGCATACACGTTTAATTTAAATAAATACAGACGCAAACCTATTTACGTTGCCTTTTGGACTTATATGTGAGACTGTCCCCGCTCAGTCAGTCTGACACATAAGTCCGAAAGGCAAAGTAAATAGGTTTGCATCAGTATTTATTTAACTCTTGTTGAGCCTTCGGATTTCCGTCTTTACCCCTTTAATTTAATTCAATTTCAATGTAGAAACAGTGTAGAAACAACGTCAAACAAAGAAAAAACATTGTTAAGCATTACTGGGCATTTTACCAAACCTGACAGTCTGCCACCAGTCGGACATGTATGTATGTATATACATGCTGGTGGGAAAATGCTTTGTAATGAGCATCCAAATGGACACCCCATGGGTTTTTTTTATTTTTTAACTTTACGCTTTTAATTTAGAACAAGTAGGAGGTCTTTTCTCATTTTCCAGCTACGGATAAAAAAAATATAAAAAACTACCATATTGAAGTTAAGTTTTGATTGGAATTACTGAGCTTAAGTAGCGATCTAATAGCCCGTGAGTAACCAATGCTAGTTCTCTGAAATTGGACGTAAAGGCTTCTCGACTGGTTTTCCGGTCTCCAGAATAAAATGGGACAATCAAAAATAAAATGTTGCACTGTTTCGTCTGCACCCCTCCCCCCTCCGGACACGACATATTTACCATGCCCATTGAAATGGTGAGTATGCGAATTTAAGGGTAGATAGTGATCCACTTCGGTCTTGAAAGAGGAGTGTGCTACCCTTGTAGTTCAAAGAAATTCTCAACTCGTGGGTTGAGTTTTACAATTCTACACTGAAAGAATGCTAAGCCATTGGGCTGGATCGCCAAAATTTTCGGAAGCTACTATTTTAACTTCTAAAATACTAGCTTGGTAGAGTGGTCATCGTGGCATAGAGGTGAGAGAGCTCAGCCTGGTTGCTGCTGGAGATTTGTGGATCTGGTCGAATCACTGGAAAGGGTGGCAAAGTCCCCACCAGGACTGCCGGCCAGGGTAGTGTGAGAGGCTACCATTCTCCTCCAGTAACTATGGGAACTATTCTGGCGAATTCTGGACAATTTTTTGGCCCCCTACGATGATCGAAGGTTTCACGGTTCGAATCCCCGGGTTGGCTCTTCCCTTTACCAGATATTTATCCTTCTCAAAAAGAAATAATCGAAATTCAGCCACACGAGCACTAAATTGCTTCGGCTACGGCGCAAAGAAATTAATTTAAAAAAAAAAACTACATCACTTTTAAAAAGACCATATTTAAAATAAAACTACCATCAAGTAATGCCGAAAGTTTACAACCTAAAGAACGTTCTCAATTAAATTTTTTAATTAAATTTTAAATTTTAAATTAAAAATAAAACTGTTTTGTGATGCATTGGTGGAGTCGAAGTATTAGATGCGAAGTTGAAATTTATAGTAGAGCAAATAAAACAACTTTTGGCAAGACTACAAAAGATACAGAATAAATTAATTCATTCATTTTTTTTTCAGAAGGAGATAAACGTAAGGCAACACAGCTAATGAAAATTCCCAATAATCTTAATGTTGCAAGACTGACGTCATATGTTAGTGACTTAAATAACTGCTTCTTAATAAGGACCCAATATGAAAGACAACAGCATCAGTCAAAAATAAGGAAAATAAAAATCAAAGTTCCTTTATGGAGAAATTGTTATGGAAAAATGCTATCTTTTTATTAACCAAACGTATAATAATTTTCCAGACAAATATAACAATTTCCAGTCCTTTTAACAACTGAAAACTCAAATAAAAGGACATTTCGTTGAAAGTGGATGAAAAAAATTAAATATTCATGTTGTTTTGTTCCTATTAAGGCAAGAATGGGCGGATTTAGATGTGTTTTTGAATGTGATTATTTTTTACGTAGGTGTCCTAAGTAAGGATGACTCTCAAACCTTGAATTATTTTTTTTTAACTGTGGTGAGCACACACAAACAATTCAATTTTCTTCGTGCTTACTTTGTAAAATTTACAATTAATAAAAAAAAAACTGATGTGGACATCAGTTTACTCCAACTAATCTCGTTAAAAATATGTGAAGAAACTTCACAATCGTAAAACTCTGGTAACTTGTCCAATTTGGAAGTTAATGGTAAAATGAATTCTAGATTAAAAACCTCCCCTTTGCAATTCTGTCACTGCCCATAAAAGCTAATCTACCCAAACATTCTAATTTGCTAAATGCATCTTGATCCTCAAATTTAGACCATCCCCCTGGTATGATATAAGAGGGTTGAGTTTATCCCTCCTAAAAGAAACCAGCCCAGCCTGTTTTGAATTTCCAATTCAGAAAGAAAACTACTGTTAAATGTAAAATGTTCATTTAAGTAGGTTAGGAAAGGGGCTGCAACATCTTTCCAGAAAATTCGCCCAATAAGATACTTATGACTTCTATAGACCACGTGTTTAACCAAACCAAACAATTTATTAGCTTTTGCTATAAAATATTAGCTTTATATTTTGAAACAGTTTTATTAGATTGTGTGTTAACCCCAAGATCCACATACAGTCGTATTCCAGAAATCCTCGTAAGTATGAGTGTGAGAGGGCAAATGTGAGTGCAAACACCTAAGATAAGGGTCAACAATTTTAGTACAGCCACAAAAGCGAATGTGAGTGTCTTTAACATCTGAGGGTATTTCTATAGAGCAGTGACATTTGCCGCCATATTGGCACCAGCATGGATTTTGTGGGGCATAACTACAAGGTGCACTACATAAAAATGGAGGGAAAAACATCGGAAGAGCAAATTTCTTAGGCTTAAAATAACGTTGTTTTCTCCAACAACAAAAATCGCACGTTTTAGGTCTAAGAAATCACTCTTCACAGCATCGGCTTCAGTATGACGCCCTTCTGTTTCTCTCTGCAGTGCCCCTTGCAGCTAACCCATTAAGGCACCAGCATAGAGTTATATACAATAATACTACGTCGTGTCACTGCTCTATAGATACGTTTTGACCCTTACAGGCGTATTCCAGAAATCCACTCAAGTGTAAGTGGGGCTGAATGTGAGGGTAAGGGTCAGAACGCATCTATAGAAATACCCCCAGATATAATTCCACTCACATTTGCCCTCTCACACTCACACTTGAGGAGATTTCTGGAATACGGCTGTTACACTCACCTTTATCCCCCACTCACACTTGAGTGAATTTCAGGAATATGCCTGAACGTCTGAACGCTGCAATTTCTAAGAACCTGAGCTTCAAGCCATAATGAGCATCGTCATTTAATTCGATTTCACGAATTTCTCTGTTTTCTCTGGGCTCAACTTGAAATTGAGGTCTGAACAAACAAAAAAATGCTACGTGTCATAACTTTCAGGGGTCCAGATGGTGACTCGTCATCGAAATAAGTGTACACGTCATCAGCAAGCCGTAAACGTGGAAACCTAGTATCGTCAAGTTCCAAAACATACCACTAAGGTAAAAGATTTTAGGTGGAAGAATACAACATTGTTTCACCCTTACACCAGATTCAATAGAAGCTGTTTCCCACTGAACCATGCAGTATTTTTTCACCTTCCTCCTTGAAACAGGTTCTTAAGAATTCTGATAAATTTCGAATCAAATCTCATATGTTCTACTTTGTCGCAAAGCTACTCTGCTTAGCTTTTCATAAGCTTTTTCAATGGCTAGGAAAGCTATATACAAGATGGTCGAAAATGATCTGTTCACAGCAAACATCTCAGGAAGTATCGGTCGTAGCAAGAATTTATAGGCTTAGAGAGGAGAATATGTGACAGAGACCCCCCTTCTGGAACGTCTTAGATTCATTCCTATTGGTTCCGTTTAAGTTTATAGAGGGCGCCACGTGTTTTATGTGGGAATTTCTACTCAGTTTTCAGCCTAAAATTAAACTGAACTAAACGAAACTAGCTTGTATTTAATTAGCTTAATTGTAATTTAGTTTACTTCAGATTTGGACTGAAAATTGAGCAAAAATTACCAAATGGAACACGTGGCGCCCTCTGAAAACTCGGACAGAACTAATAGGAACGAATCTTAACACGTTTCAATAGGGACCTTTTCAAGAGTTACAAATTTTCCTCCACAATCCTATAATTTCTTTGTCGTAGGAAGGTAAGGTTGATATGCTGAAATATGTCACATGTGACGAGTTCCCGTCACACCAGAATGACCTTGAATTACCCCATCAAGATAATTTACTTTTTATTTTTGGAATCCTAAGAGATACGACACAAAAGTCAATTGCAAAGTTGTGCGGCCTGACGAAATAAACTTTATACAGAAAGCAGAACTGAAATAGCTTCATAATTACAAGCGCTGTGAACAAAACAAGAAAAACATTGCAGTGAAGCTAACAAAGGGTAAGCAACCAATGCGTACCCCTTTTTCCCCAATAGACTCATCCAATATTTATTGCAACACTGTACTATCAGTATAAGTGGAGTACTGCTGATAGTAATTTCATGCAATCGTGATGACAACATACCAACTCTACTACGAGATTAAAGGTAAATCACGCCTACAGTATTACAGGAAGCAAAGCGTGCTTCACTGCAATGCCATTCTTGTTTTGTTCGTAGCTCTTGTAATTACGAAGCTATTTCATTTGTGCTTTTTGTACGAGGTTTATTTTGTCTCGTATCTCTTAGGGTTCCAAAAAATAAAACTTGAATGACCTTGATAGGGTGATTCAAGGTCATTCCGGTTGATGCCATGAGACTCGTCACATGTGACATATTTCAGCACATCAACCTTACCTTTCTACGACCAATACTTCCTGAGATGTTTGCTGTGACCAGGCTTTATGACCACCCTGTATAATGGATCACAGGCCTAACTGCCAGTTGAGGATGTGGCCATAGCGACTAAGGCGCTATGCAAGTGATCTGGGGGCGAACTGGGTAGCCGGTTCGAATCCAGGTCATGCCACTCCGTCGAAACGTAAGTGCATAAAGGTGGCTTACTGAACTACGTTATTTCTAGTGTATGTTTTTCGCTGTTGGCTTGTTTCCGGTTTTCCTTAGTATTATTTCCAGCGATTTGTTTCTATTTATTGCCTAACCTAGAGCATACGACTGCAGTGAAGAGTTTGCACACATTGTTTAAAAAATACTAACTAGCTGTACCCCCAGCGTAACATACGCTGGTCTAGCCAGTTCCCACATACCTTAGCGGAATGCTTTACTGGGCAGCATGAAATGAAAATGGGAGACGCACCACCTGTCCCATCCCCTGCCCCCCCCCGAATTCCCCCATTGTGTGGTCTGAATCTCCCCCCCCCCCCATCCCTGCTGCCCCTCCCGTTGAACCCCTACTGTTTTGTTTTCGTAGGAAAGTAAATGTCTTTTTTGAATGGAGGACGCCACTGTTATGTTCTGAATTGCCTGTTCTCCGTTCTGATACCAAGCGTGATATACCCAACAACGATCGTGCATGCAGTAATTGTTACTCAACCTTTTTGAAAGTCTTCAAGGCGGCTCTAAGAGCTAGCATTTCGTTAATTGTGACTTATTGTTACAGGGCCCAACCGTTCACATTGTCGGGCGCTAGCTCTTTGTCGTTGCTACCGTGGCAAGAATGAACCTGCTCGACCTCTTTCTTTGTAGTGCATGATGATTTTGCTCAGTGCCACCGAAGCATGATGATTTTGCCACCCAAGCCTATTATAGATAGGTCCGTAGTTCTTAATAGAATCCTTTGGATTACCAGCGTCCATAATGAATAAGGGTTACCCTCGAGCTCTTTCATGCATTAGGGATTGCTTCAGTATGAATGATAGTGTTGAATAGTTCCAAACGTATGTTTTGGATCCTCGCCCCTCCCCCCTCCTCCCTTAATAGAAACTCGTTTGGGATTTCGTCAAAACCAATAGCATTCCCTGTTTTTACGCAATTGCAACACTTCCACCAGCTGAAAAGACTATTGCAACGACTTTATCCGTCCTTCCGTCCGTCGTTTTTTTTCAACTTCGCAACGGTACCAGGTATTGACGACCATTGTTTACAACGTTAGATTCAGTGTGAGAAGTTAGTTAAATAACATGGCAAATTAAAACATCGTTACTTCCTCATAGCTAATGGACTTCTTCGACGTAACTAAATTAAATAATAACATTTCATCGTTGAATTAAAATCCTAAATTAAAATCCTCAATAAAAACAAATGGATTTTAGCTTCGTTTAAATAGTCTCGTCGCATTGTTGCATGAATGAATAGGCTTACCGTCGAACCAAATTCTCCATTAGGCCTACCTTCTAATTACGAAATTAATACTGCATTTTTTAAATTAGGCCTAAAAAATGAAAATTAGGCCTAAAATCATGTTACCATGGCAACGTCAAGTTGCTACGAGTCACTGTTGGCTTCGTCAACATCATCTCTCTCGTCACTTCCCTGCTACCACTGATCTATATAGGCTACGTTGCGCGTTACGTTGTAACACTGTAACTGTGTGCCTGAAGGCGCACCGTGTTGCAAAAAGGAATAGGCTTACTACACAATCCATATCTCCGTTAGCTGCTACTTACGAAATTAAAACTGCTGGTTACAATTAGGCCTAAAAGCTGACAATTACGCCTAAAATGTAAAACAGGCCTAAAAGCTAACACATTTTTAACCGGCAATTGTGATGGCTACTGCTTTTAGATTAGTATAATAGAGATAGCTGCTGCAGTGCATGATAGAGGTGTGTGCCTCAACATTGGAAGTGGAGGAACTGTACAGAAGACCGGTGTGACTAGGCAGTCGCTGTAGCCGCTTGTTTATTGATATTTCTGAAGCCCACATTAATTAAAAACTCCTTTGGGATTTCATCCATACCCATTTCCCTGTCTTTATTTCTTTACGCTATTGCAGCACTGGCAATTTTAGCAGCTTAGGTGCAGCCTTTAACGTTTTGTGAAGCTTGTTTTTATTGATATTTCTGAAGCCCCCATTAATTAGAAACTCGTTTGGGATTTCATCAATACCCCAAAGCCTTCCTTCCCTGTGTTTAGTTTTTCAGGTAAATTTGCACCATTGTCAATTTCAGCAGCTTAGGCGCCGCGCCTTTAACGCCTTGTGGAGCTATTTTTTACTGATATTAACTGACGCCAAGTAGCATGCAGCATAGACAATTGCAACATATGCATTTGTCGCAGCTTACGCACAGCCTTTAACACCTTTTGAAGCTATCAATAATCCACACTACAGAAAAAGGCAACCCCGTATATCAGCTAGTTTAAAATACAACATATTTATTAAACTATTTAACAGACAAGTTTACACGACCGCAGCATCATTCAACAAGTTCGTCAGCTGAATGCAGGGACAATTGCAACATTCTGAAGGCAAAGAGCGGACAAGCTGTCCTCATAGGCTTCGCCATGTCATGGCAGAATTCTTTAAGGGCCATTGCGGGTCCAGGGATGTCTGGTTCGTGACGCCAGATGGTCAGGACTGCCTCGGCGATCTCGAATAGGTAGTAGGCATTTTCGCATCGGGCGGCCCATTCCTCCGAGGGGCCCAGGGGCGACACTGCTTTCACCAATGAATCCAAATGGCGGATGAGTTCTTGCACCACGATGTCAACAAGCTTGGCACTTTGGCTGAAGGCTGTTATCGCTGAAACACACCTTTCTTGCATCGAGTGCTAAGAAACAAGAAATTTTAGCTATAAACATTAAGTCACGAAAGATGATTAGAAAATAAATTTAAATAGTTTCGCAATCGTACCGTGGACTTTTTGCATTTCCGTATTCCCAACCGCACAAAAAGTAGACTGAAATTCGTTGCCTAAAGGTTTTTTTTTTGTTTTTTTTTTATACTACAGGGATGAGTCTGTCCTTTTGGAGAAAGTCAGAAAATACCAGCGTGTGGTTAATTGTAACATAATGGGAGTCAATTTCACCAACAACTTTCAGCTTAAAGTATGTGAATTCCGCCAAAATTCTGAATGTTCTCATCTCCTTTACTGAATCTAGGAAAAAAGATCCCAGAAAAAAAGGTTCGGGGAGAAAAGGTCCGGGGAGAAAAGGTCCGCGGAAAAAAGGTCTGCGTAAAAAGGTCTGGGGAAAAAACGTCCGTAGAGAAAAGGTCCGGAAAAGAGGTCCGGGGAAAGTTAAATAGCACGACGTAGGCACTGATAAATGTTGGCTTTAAATATATAGGCCTATATATGTAAATGTAAATAGTGTGAACACAAACGAATACCCTAACTACAATGTTTAATAATGCCCTTATTAATTAACGTAGTCCAATGCGGTTTGAACTGTCTTGTCTCGTTGGGGGGAAGGGGGGAGGGGAGATGAAGGAACACGTAGTGTAATTTGGGAAGCAAATGTTCGACAATGTTCGTGTGGTCTTTTAATTATTTGTCGCATATATATTTAACGTCACCATTGTGAAAATACGCTCAGTTCTGGTTTCTGGTTAAAGGTTCTGTTAAATATTTTAATTTCATATCACTCCTTTGAAAGGCCGGGTTTCGCCCAAGATTTTGTTTCCTGGTTGGAGTTAATGTCTCCTGGCTAGGCTTTTTTTCGTATTAGAGCAATCCATGTACAAATGAGAATTGAGACGTAACGCCCAACAATAATCTCATTTAAAAAAGAAACTTTTACGACGTGAGCCTTCTACCTTTGTAGGACTAGGATTTCTCGGACTGATAACTATTGCTTAATTAACCTTTAATTTGATGAACAATGTAGAAGTTATTAGCCAAAATGTATCAGTGCCTAAGTCGTACTATTTAACGTTTCCTAGGACCTTTTTTTCCTCGGACCTTTTTCCCCCGGCCTTTTTTCCCGCGGAACTTTTTTACCGGACCTTTTTTCCCCGGATCTTTTTTCCCGGACCTTTTTTCTCGGACCTTTTTTCCGTGGACCTTTTTTCCGTAGACCTTTTTACGTGGACCTTTTTTCCTCGGACCTTTTTTCCCCGGACATTTTTGTCCGCCCACCCCTGTACTAGACGTGTTACAAGAAGCTGTTTTTTTTTTGTTTTATTTTTTTTTTTGCGTTTCTAAATTCCCTAATACTTCCAAGTTTTCCAGTGCAGCCCCAGCAGGTGGATTACAACGTATACTTTAGTTGGGGAAATAAAAAAAAACCTGCCTGATATTGCTATCAGGATTTGTGGTACAGCGTGCTCAATGCTCATGTCGATTGACGCGTGTCAAAATTCCGTCTCTCGCAGTCAGTGGGGCAGATGGCCCAGAAGCGTTAGGTTGACCGCACACCAAAATCGACAAAACGTCGTTGTACGACAAAACTTCGCGAGACGTCGCATCTGGTGGAGAGACCCCCCAACAGACGAAACTAGAAGGAGCTTTGCTTTGTTGTCGTGAGACACCTAAAGACGCCTAAAACCCTAACCAGACTGGCTGCTCGCGGCTGCCCGGTGTCACAGTATGGTGCAAAAAAAGACTTCAATATTAGTGCTTAAACACAACATGAACCGTACGATTGCAGCAATTTTGACCTTGTAGACACGTAGTAACGCATTGCTTCGCACGAAATTGTCTTCTGTTTGGAGAGGCCTTTAGGACGTCTCGCGACAACGTACGTCGCATCCGGTGTGTGGCGCTCAGCTCATTCCTATGGTTTTGTACACGTCTGCAGCTTGCTGAGAAAGGTTTCGACAAAATGTCCTGTCGTGCGACGTTTTGTCGATTGTGGTGTGCGGCCACGTTTGGTACTCACGACTGGACATTTTGTCGCAAACTGTCGCAACGTGCTGCAGACGTCTCCAAAACCATAGCAGTGAGCTGAGCGCCACACACCGGATGCTACATTATGGGGAAACTTCCGGGGCGAGGAGGGCGCGCCGATAGCACGACCGCCTTCTGCCTGGGAGGTCCGGGTTCGATCCTGGCCTCGTCCACCCCCTGGCATTTTCGGGAAGAGAAGGCCCCTGTGGTGCCTCGTGCTCACGTCGATGGTGGCATGTCAAAGATCCTGGGGGTTTTCCACTTGAATTTCTCCGGCTAAATTGTCCCTCTCGCTGTCGACTCATATTCATCCTCATCTTCATCTGGAGGTGACGACGGGCTGTGCGGCCACCATTAGGTGACGGAGGGCGGTCTAGAGCCACTTGAGCCACTAGCATCATCATCATCAGGCGTCTTTAGGTGTCTCACGACAACAAAGCGAAGCTCCTTCGAGTTTCGTCTGTTGGGGTCCTCTCCACCAGATGCGACGTATCGCTGCGTTTTGTCTTGCAACGTCTCGTCGCGAGGTAATATTGTCTAATTTGGTGTGCGGCCACCCTAATGCTCCATTTGAAAAAAATAACTACGTGTAATTGTCCTTACAAACGAATCAGATGACCGACTCCTCTTAAAAAAATGAAGCATTGCTTTTTGGCCCACGGTCGTATTGTTCACAGAGGTGTTTGAATCTTTCTGGTGTTCTGATGTATTCCATTCTGAATCTTAGGGTGGCCGCACACCAAGTTAGACGTTTAGTCGCACGACAAAACATTTTGTCGTAACCTGTCTCAACGTGCTGCAGACGTCTCCAAAACCACAGCAATGAGTTGAGCGCCACACACCGGTTGGAACACTGTCTCGAGACGTATTTAGGCGTCTCACGACAACGAAACGAAGCTCCTTCTTATTGCATCTGGCGGGGTTTCTCCACCGGATGCGGCGTTTTGTCTCGCAACGTGTCGTCGTTGCGCAACATTGGTCTAATTTGGTGTGCGGCCACCATTTGATGGGTGACCGGACACCAAAATCAACAAAACGTCTCACGACAGGACTTTTTGTCGAAACCTGCCTCAACATGCTGCAGACGTCTCCAAAACCATGGGAATGGGCTGAGCGCCACACACCGGATGCGACGTTTCTAGTTTCGTCTGTTGGTGGGGGGGTCTCTCCACCAGATGCGACGTCTCGCAATGTTTCGTCTTGCCAACGACGTTTTGTTGACTCCGATGTACGGCCTCCCTAACTGGGCTGGAGACAGGCCGGTTGCGTCTTGCGCATGCGCAGTGAGCGTATGCACGGAGGAAACATCGCCCTACAGTAGTGTAGTAGTGCACATTATTTTATTATTGCAGTATTTTTTAAGTATATTTGTCGATATCTGCTACTTTAAAATATTTTGTGTGTGTGTGCGTGTGTGTCTCTATCAATTTTTCATCCGCTCTCACCTAAATAACCCCCCCCCCCCCCTCCAACAGAAAGTGCTCCTGTTGGAATGCCACAGACACGAAGATATAACACACAACATTATTTTCCCATTTTAGGGGATGAAAACTCCGGGATGAAAAGTCCTGGGGACGAAAAATTCTGCATTCGTCATCTAGAACCACCCTATAACACAAAAATATTTTTTTTTTAATTCCTACTCTATAGCTGCAAAAAAATAAGTAAATTCATAGAATGGTTTTCATTACCAGCTGGGGCTGGCTTTTTAAGGTATGTTCAGTATTAAGGGCATTCTGTGTATTGGATTATTACAGAAAAAAAAAGAAGAAAAAAAAAAACAGTTGTGCACGTATAACAGAATTCGTAGTCCAACCATGGTTGTAATTTCTTATATATATTGGCTATGACGAACCGCAACATTCCAGTCGCAAATTACAAAATTAGAAAAATGACCTAAAAAGTAAAAATCTGCCAGCACATTTTAAGCACATCAGTATAGTGCTACATTTTGCAATCGTGTCAAAAAGTGCTAAAGAGGATATTTTCAGACAAAAAAAGTGCTAATATACGTAGCGTGCACCTGGTCATACTGGTGCGTGAATCCCGAAGTTATACTAACACATCAGCACCGAACAGTGGCGACTGAGACTGAGCAAATGCACGGAGAAGGAAAATTCTACTAAAAAAATCAGTTAAGACGTTGCATTTGTTGGAGTCAACGCAATAAAAAATTTCCCACCTTGCTGCGTAAAGCTACTACAATGAGTTAAGTTTTCACTTTCTCAAAACTATTTAATTAAAACAATACCACTGTATTTCAATTAAAATCTTATTAAAATGAAACCAGGAGCCCATCAAGTCAGTGTACTAATTATTCAGTGCTTTTGCAAAGAGTACATAAGCTCAACTTAGTATGTCAAAAGGTATATCACGAATTAAAAACAGAAATGAATCGTTTGATGTTTAAGGTGAGGTTTAACTGATCCGAATTCAAAACAACAAAGGAACACAAATAAACTTTCCTGTAAAGTTTCAGACACTGCAGTGTTGCTGTACTGTTTAGTCCACGTGAAACCTTACTGTTGTATCCAACCATTATACACGTAAATACAATTAAAACCATACCCAACTTTCAAAACTATTTGATGCCGAAAAAAAAAGGAAGACAATCTGAGGCTACACGCTTGACTACTTTCTGGGCCAATTGTTTCAGCGTTTTTCAGTCACGTCGTCTACTTTCCGTTCATCACCCTCTGAAAATACATATATCATTTTTCAAGATTTTCAAGCACTTTTCCATGCAATGGAATTTCATTATAATTTTCCGGGATGTTTTTAGGCTTTCAAGGTCTCGTACGAACCGCGAATTACCTGGAGAGTTATGTTAAACAAAGTAAGGCGATTAGTTTTTAACTATTTTCCAGCACTGTCATTTAGCCAAGTAGAACGCGCCAATCATTTACTGACATATCGTGGGTAAGAGTAAAAAAAAAAATGGTAAAAACATTTGAATGCAGCAGTAAGGTTTCACGTGGACTAAACACTAGTACAGCAACATTGCAGTATCTGAAACCTTTATACCGGAAAGTTAATGTGTGTTCTTTTGCTGTTTTGACGTCGGATTAATTAAACCTTATCTTAAACATCAAACGGTTCGTTTTCGAATTAATTATGTGTTGCGTATAGTTAACTGGAAATTGTACATGGTACAATGTGACAGAAAACAAGTTTCGGCAGCCTTTTCCACGTATTTGTAGAATTCCTAACAGAATTGAAAAAAAAGCAGTTTAATTCAAAAGTGACTAGTTACATCCTGTTCCACGCTCCGAATGAGAAACAACGTATTTTGCCAATATTACGGCCGTTACTTGCTACCGGCCTTATAACAAGACATCCTCCTAGACACCATTTTTTTTTTTTTTCGTACACCGTTCAGATAGGCAGGCCAGATCTCGCTACGAAACTTCGTTACTTAGCACCCATTAGTGGGGTGATAATGTGTTAATTAACTTTATTGATAATCTGTTGTTGTTGTAGTTAGGTCAGGTTTGGTTACGTCAGGTTAGGTTAAGTAAAATTAAGTCGGATTAAACGGTTCTTTTCTGTACGCTACTGGGCTGCATGGAGAGCAGAGTTTTGTAGAACTGTTTACGAAAAGAAATTACGCCTCCTGGATAGCCAGGATCGCCAAACCGGAAGTGCCTGGCGACCAGGGACGTCAAACTGGAAGCCACTATCGTCAAGCACTTCCGGTTTGAAGATTGTCGCTGCCCAAGAAATGGTTTCATCAAGGAACTGCTAAAGTTAAAGGCTATAAAATTGTCCAAATTGTGTTGGTTGCTCATTGGGAGCGTGAGGGAGGTCAAAAACTGTTCATTTTCGTAATACATGGCACTCCGAACGCGTTTGCTTGCAAGCAATTTAAGCAAGTTTTAAAGGTGCTGCTGGGAGTACCAGCTTTTTTCACATTTTGTCACATTTACACTTTTCATTTTTTCCCCACATTTTTACATTTTTTTTTTCATTTTTTGTATCCCTATTTCTAAGTTTTAACATATCGCACCAGTTTCACAATTCTTTAATAACAATTTTTCTTTTCCAGTAACCATTGTAATTTCTCCGTAATTTCACTCAAGAAGAAACGGAAGCTAAATCAAAGCCACTCCGACCGTATTAACCAACCAATTTTTTTTTTCGTCATTGTAACCACAGAACGCCTACGTAGTTCCGGGCCCAAAAATTAGGGCGGATAATTTGATTGTTTTTACTTCGTTCGTGCGTTTTGCCTTTTTTCCACACCAAACCTCGTGTATTTTTCATATTTTTTCACATTTTTCACATGTTTTTTGCCTCTAGCAAATTTTCAAATTTTTCCAAATTTTTCAATCTGGTAGCTCGATCCCTGAGATGGTTTCTACTGGCCTCACAGGTAATTACACACTTGAAATAAATTTTCTTTAAATTAATGATTTAAATAAACTTTTTGTTGACGTTTTAAGCACCGGTGCACACGTGCGGTCGCCGCATTTGCGGTCGCCGCTGCGGTACCGCATTTGCGGTTTGGTTTACATGCCATCTGTTGGATACTGCACAAGTACCTGCGTCGACGTTGCGTTACCACCCGCCGCTCGTGCGGTCGTTTTGCGCCGCAATTTCCCCCGTCAACGCAGCGGTACCGCAGCGTTAATAAAACGCAATTGCGTCTCCGAGTAGCCTACCTTGGATGACTTGAGCGGTGCACACGTCCGCCGTTTACCGCAAAAGCGTTACCGAAAATGGCGTCCAATTTCGAAGAAATAGACATGGAATCGTTTATTGGGGGAGTAAAGAACTATTCTGAAGTATGAAATGTTGCTGCAGAAATGATTGAAGACTCATTGGGAAGTAATTAAAGAACTTATCCGAATTTTTTAGTTAATCTGCAAGGGATGTATAACATTTTCCCCTGGTACGTCTTAAATTAGTACATCTATGTACCAAAATTCGTCGCATTGGTTTTAAAATATATTTGTTCTTTCACGAGGTAGGCGAAAAAAGCAACATCGTCTCATTGGTTTCAAACTATAGTTTTTTGTACACGAGGTTAGGGAACCGAACGCGCACCTACGTCATCGAAGCGGCACCGCAGCATCAACGCGTGTTAATAAAACGCACGTGTGCATTGATTGGATGCGTTACCGCAGCGGCGCCGCAGCGTTCAAAAAACGCACGTGTGCACCGGCGCTAAACAGGACCGGATTAAGTCGCATAGAGACCTGGTGCTTAAAGATGTATTGTGACCCTCTCCTTGCAGTACCGCAATAAATAAGTTTCCTTTTTTTGAACAATAATTTCTTTTGTGAAAACAGTAAAAGTGAAATTTTTCTTATTTAAAGTAGTTATTTATTTCATATTTTCCGTGACCGTGAGGTCCCCTTGAGGCCCTTTTTCGGTCTGTGGTTCGGTGCTTCAGCACCCAAAGCTCTCCCCTTAATCCGGCCCTGGTTTTAAATCATGATTAAAGGCAATAACCGAAATTGGCCAACCCTGCTTTTCCCTTTAAGCCAGCGTACGAGTTCATAAAATTTCATAGCTGCTTCTTTCCACTGGCCTACTTACCATATTTATCTCTTCACAAGTGGCCAGCTTGTGGATGAGGCGAGTAACGAAGTCGTCGACGTAAGCGGTCACTTGAGCTGGCCAATGATCGGACTGAGGGCAGTCGGCGGCCTGAGCAACAAGAGCCACGCAACGCAATAAGATACTTTCGGACAGCCCTTGGCCAAAGAGATGGTCTTCGAGGAAGCAGACGACCTGCCACAAGGAGTTGGCCACGTCGGACGGATGAGGGACGGTCGAAGGTACGGCCGAAGAAGAGGGGTCAGAGGTGGACGAAGAGGACACAGCCTGGAGGCAAAGGAGACTCTTGCAGATGGACGCGTTGCGATGGTCAAGTGGTAGAAGAGTCGTCAGATTGGAACGTGAAAAACTTCCAGAATCATCTGTAAGAAACCAAATTTTGTACCGGAACACGTCGAAAAGACAAGCGTGTTTTCCCACATAAAAAGAAAAAAGACAAAAGTGAAACCAAACGATGCAGTAATAACAACACTCGAACAATATATGTAAAGTTTCCGCACATAGAATCATGTCGTTACAAGTAGAACCAAGAAATTATAGGGTTGGTGAGGAGAATTTGTAACACTAAAATGTCCCTATTGAAACGTGTTACATTCATTCCTATTAGTTCCATCCGAGTTTTCAGAGGGCGCCACGCGTTCCATCTGGTAATTTTTGCTCATTTTTCAGCTCAAATCTAAAGTAAACTAAATTACAACTAAGCTAAACTAATTAATAATTAAATACAAGCTCGTTTCGTTTCGTTTAGTTTAATTTTTAGGTTGAAAATTGAGTAGAAATTCCCACATAAAACTCATAGCGCCCTCTATAAACTTAGACGGAACTAATTTGAATGAATCTAAGACGTATCATAAGGGATCTGTCACAATTTCTCCTCCCCAACCCTATAAATTCTTGGTAGAACTTACCGTATACACAGCTTTCCAACATAAACTTGCCACCAAGGGGAGAAATGCATTCGAACCATGGAAAATGCATGGGGTTTAATTTTTTTTTATATTCACAGTAAATTCTTTAATTAAGTTGTCAAGCAGCACACAACAGTACCTGGTGCACCAGTTCTTGCACTATTTATCGAAATTGTGCTCATAATGCTCACTGGTAATTTCGAGGTTCGTTTTAAGTTTTTGTGAGAAACATTCAGTTCTTAACTCATACCACTGATCACACCGATCAAGTGAGCAAAATGCTGGTCTGGACGTACTTTTCACAGCGTCACACATCGGAAACAGATTCGTAACACATATGAAAAAAAGAATATTAAAAAAAAATACTAAAATGCTGAAGCTACAAAACTCTAGGTTCGATTCAGCTTTTAGAATCGTTCAAGGGCTCATCTTGGTTATTAAAAGACAAAAAAATCCTGCTTAACTTTCAAGGTTGTTTTGTTTTAGTTTGGTGACGTCATGGAACAGATAAAGCCGCAGCCGTGCTGCAAACATATATGAAAAAGCATAAAAAAAATTCAAAATAATTCTTCTGTAAAATTTGAAGTTTCTATGGACCTTTTAAAATAGCTCACAGCCGTTTTTTGTTCTCCTTCGTAGTAATAATACTAATAATAATAATAATAATAGCTTTATTCATGTACAAGTACAGAAACTTTTAAAAACTGAGCAGTAACCTGTACAGGCACGAAATCCAGAAAGACTTGTATGTACAAGCAAAAATTGAACAAATGATTTATAGGCTTTTTTTTTAGTCTTCTGTACAGCCGTACCTGCTGAGAAGACTATTGCAACGACTTTGTCCGTCCGTCCGTCGCTTTTTTCATCTTAGCCACGTTACCAGATATTGACGACTATTGTTTACAACGTTAGATTCAGTGTGAGAAGTTAGTTACATAACATGGAAAATTAAAACATCGTTACTTCCTTATAGCTAATAGAATTCTTCGACGTAACTAAATTGAATAATAAAATTTGATCGTCGAATTAAAATCCTAAATTAAAATTCTCAGTAAAAACAAATGGATTTTAGCTTCGGTTAAAATAGTCTCGTCGCATTGTTGCATCCAACAGCGACGAAGCCAACATCGACTCGTAGCAACTTGACGTTGCCATGGTAACATGATAACGTCAAGTTGCTACGAGTCGATGTTGGCTTCGTCAACAGCATCTCTCTCGTCACTTCCCTGCTACCACTGATCTACATAGGCTACGTTGCGCGTTACGTTGTAACACTGTAACAGTGTGCCTGTAGGTGCACCGTGTTGCACAAATGAATAGGCTTACTATAGAATCTATATCTCCGTTAGCTGCTACTTACGAAATTAAAACTGCTGGTTAAAATTAGGCCTCAAAGCTGACAATTACGCCTGTAATGTAAAATAGGCCTAAAAGCTAACACATTTTTAACCGGAAATTGTGATAACTACTGCTTTTAGATTAGAATAATAGCGATAGCTGTTGTAGTGCATGATAGAGGAGTGCGCCTCAACATTGGAAGTGGAGGAACTGTACAGAAGACCGGTGCGACTACGCAGTCGCTGTAGCCGCTTATTTATATAGTAAATGAGAGATTAATACTCATGAATTGTAATCTAAACATGTACATGTTATGAAATATTGCAATATGTTAGTTACGCTGTTTGAGAATCCATTTTTTAATTTTTTTTGATTCATGTCATTCCAATTTTTAATATTTCTCATCTCGATTGGAAATTTGTTAAAATACAGTGGTACAAGATAGTTCATACCTCTTTTTCCGTATGTATTTCTCCACTGTGGTTCACTGTGTCAGTTGTTATTGTTTTTTACAGTTCTATGTTTTTAGTTTATTTTCCAAACTGTAATAGTGTTTTGTGAAAATGTTATAACATTGACATTGACATTGAGAAACACTGACATTGATACCTGGCTTTTCCCCTCACTTGTCCCTCACGTTTGGCGTTGCCATCAGGGACCATGTGTCCCTGGTAGGTCTAACCTTGGTGGTAAGGCATTCGTGACCCCACCCCAATACCATGTACCCTTCCTATGCAGTCGAGCCATCTTCATCGTTTTAAACTTTTAAACTCTTAAACTGTTGCAATTTAAAATTTTTTGTTTTTAACATCGGATGGCTGTTAGTGACCACCAGATCCTTGCCATTTCCGGTTGCGTTTGCAACGAACCTTTGCAATCAACCTACATTATTATTTATTATTATTATTATTATTACTTTTATGAACCTTTATAGGCTTACAATTGTTTACAACAATTTCTTTGACAAAACATATCAAATAAGAATCGACAGACCACTAAGAAATAACAATGCATGGTTAAAAACACCAACTTGGAGGAATTCCTATGGCAAGAGATGCAATGCGCATATTGTTCCCTCGATTTTAAATGAAATTCCAAAAAATATAAGGGACAAATTATCACATAACAACTTCAAAAAGATAATTAAAGAATGGATTCTTACTGAATAAAGGATTCTTATTAACAAGGCTCATATTTCAAAAGTGTTTACACCATGTAATAAAAAAATATACATAAAAAAAAAAAGTTAAGAAATCTTGATTCTCTAAATGGGGAATCCAAGTGCGGATTGACGGTAAATCCTGACTTGTATAAATTTTCACAACATTAGAAAATTAAAAACTAAAACTAAAAACCTTTAAAGTAAATGCATTATAACAATTTAACAAATAAATAAATAAATAAATAAATAAATAAATGAATATATGGATAACCTGCAGAATGTTACACTAGCCTACTACAAATTGATGCAAGTTAATATTACTCTGTATTGTTATGATTATTATTTTTTTTTTCTGTTTTTGTATTGTTTTGTATTTATGTGCTGCCTCTCATACAAGCTCTCGAGCTTCGAGAATTTTTGTGCAATAAAGTATTATTATTATTATTATTATTATTTTACCAAATTTTATACCAAAATTTACCAAAATTATATACATTAAAAGATATACTTAGTAAAAAAAATCTACTAACAATTTATTACGCATGGATTGATTCACACTTGAGATATGGGATTGAGGTTTATGGAAATTGCAGTAAATATATGATGGATAAATTACAAAGTATACAAAATAAAGCAGTGAAAATACTTTTCAAAAAAATTAATTCGGAGGAAAAAACAAAGGAATTGCTTGTAAGGAATAAAATTTTAAACATAATTAGGTTAAAAAATTCGGTCATTATTAAAAAATATTTTTTCAAACAAAGCATTTTACAAAAGATGTTGAACACTAGGTCGTTAAATAGAAAGAATAAAAGAAAATTTACATTACCGAAAATTAGAAACGAATACGGCAAAAAAAAATTCGTACTATTACATTGCAAATACATTTAATAACTTGGGCGTAGGTTTTGATAAGTGTAGCACGTTTAGTGAATTAAACAGAATAACAAAAAACCCATTAATGATAAATGAAGATTGATTTAAGGAAGGGGTACTTTAGATAACATAATATACTAACTGAGGTATGAGATAGCACATACAAGGGCTTAGATGCCCTTCGTGCATCTCCTTTTGTAAAATAGGTTTTGGCTTTTGTTTTCGTATTAATTTATTGTATTTGTATTAATCATCATTTTATGTGTCGCTATATATAGAATAGATTTGTGGTGTTGTTGCTGTAACATAAAATGAAATAAATTATATATATTATTATTATTATTATTATTATTATTATTATTATTATTATTATTATAATCACCTCAGAATTTTCTGAGGATGATTTTGTAAATCAGATTATTGATGAAGATTCTGATCTAAAGAGTAAACTGTTCACACTAAATGGAAGAATTCATGAAAATTTAAAAATTCTACACGTAAACATCAGAAATTGTAGGAAAAACTGGAGTGTTTTTGAATGTGAATTAGCCAGCTTTAAAGTCTATTGGGATGTGATTGTTTTAACTGAAGTAAACCTAAAAGATTGTGAAATTCATAACTATATATTGCCCAATTACACTTCTACTGGATGTTTTAGAAATGAATGCAGAGGTGGTGGAATTTTAATTTTTATTAGAGAAGAAATTGAGTTGACAACTAAAAATATTAAGATTGATATCAATGATGCAGTTGATGTAACATTAAAACTTGAGCAAAACATTGTAAATATAATTGCTATTTATAGGCAACCTTCTTCAAGTAGAGTTCGCTTTATTAAAAACTTAAAAGCTATTCTGAAAACTAAAGAAGAACATAAGGTTAAAAATGTAATTATCCTGGGAGACATTAATATAAATATTTTAAAATCTGGTAAAAAAGATAATGATGATAGATACAATATTGAAAAATACGAAAATATGATGGCTGCACTTGGATATACACCAAAAATAGATTCTGAAACCAGAGAGGAATACATCATGGGGAAACCGACTAAATCTTGCCTTGACCACATGTTTGTTAAATTAAAGGACTTTGAAAGTAATGGTATTTTGCTCAGAAAAAAAATCGCCGATCACTATTATACTATTTTGGAATGTTGGGATAAAAAAACATTTTGTAGAGTGGAAACGCCAAATAAACCTAAATTTAAATTAAATGAAAAGAATATTATTAGTCAATTGAACAATTTTGATTGGTCTATTTTAAACGTTCATGATGAACCAAATAAACTTTATGATCAGATTCGTACAATTATTACAAACATCTACAACTCGAACAGAACGTTTTATTCACCTTTACCAAAACGGAAAACGTTTCAACAACCTTGGATGACTAAAACATTGTTGGCAAGGATTAATGAAAAAAATATGCTTTGGACAAAAATTAAAAAGTCTGAAAAACCAACACAGAATTTACTGAATAATTACCAAATTATTTGTAAACTTGTACAGAAGGAAGTAAAATCAACCAAGCAGAAGTTTTATTCTACAACTTTAAATGACAAGTCAGAAAATAAAAATATATGGGATAAACTAAATGAAATTCTTGGCAAGAATAAAAAACAAAGTATTGATGTGCAAATTTCAAAAAGTTTTAAAGATGTTCCCATTTCTGAAGTTAGAAATAAGTTTGCTAAAGGTTTTGCTGAACATGTAACTAATCTAAAGAACAAATATTTTCGAACAAAAGAACTTAAGACAAGTATTGAGTTAAGGAATACAAAACGCTCGTTTGGAAAGAAAAAAATTGTTGATAAAAGCATGTACATTGCGAGTCCTAACATCGATGAAATAATAAAACTTATGGAGGATATTAAGATTAAACACTCTGCCGGTGTTGATGGCTTTTTTATTGGTGATTTCATTAAAACTAAGAAGAACTCTGCTATTTTCATTCAAAAATTAATTCATTCTATCATTGAACATGAAGTATGGCCAAATGCACTAAAAATACAAGCTATTCGACCAATTTATAAAAAAGGCATTACAACTGATTACGAAAATTATAGACCAATTGCGATTTTGCCTTCAATTAATAAAATTATCGAAAAATATTTCTCAACTAAAATTCAGAATTTTATAAACCTAGCTAACATTTTTAGTAAAAACCAGTTTGGATTCCAAAAAAAGAAAGGAACTGATGAAGCACTTAAAATGATAAATGATATTGTGACAAAGGCACTTAATCAGGGTAAGTATGTTGGTGCAATTCTTATTGACTTGCAGAAGGCTTTTGATACACTTGATTCAAAAATTTTATCTAATAAATTACACAAAATTGGCCTGAGAGGAAAAATCCACAACATAATAATTAGTTATTTAAGTAACAGGAAATGTTGTGTTAGAATAAATAATGAATTAAGTGAATTAAAGGATATTTCTTATGGAGTCCCTCAGGGATCCATTCTTGGTCCTCTGTTGTTTTTGATTTATATTAATGATATTGAAGATGTCATAGAAAATTCCTTCCTCGTTATGTATGCAGATGATATAATTTTAATATCTGTCAATTTTAAATACTCATCCATGATGGAAATGCTTCAAGGTGACTTTGATGCAATAATGGATTGGTTTATTTCAAATGATTTATTTGTGAGTGAAGAAAAGACTTCTTTTATGAACATACATACTTCTCATATGGAAAAAACAAATAAACATATCTTAATTCATGATATAAAGTGTTCTAAAGAAGGTTCTTGCAAATGTCGTGAAATGTCAATTTGTACATCAGCAAAATATTTAGGAATTACTATTGATAACAGATGGAAGTTTAACTATCACATCGAAAATTTAATTACACGATTTCGGCAATTGATACCAACATTATATACTGTAAGAGAATATTTGAATGTTCATAACAAAAAGATTATTTATAGTGCTTGGATAGAGTCAATCTTGAGATATGGCTGTACTGTGTATGGCTTCACATCTGCAAATTATGTCAATAGGTTACAAAAGATTCAAAATAAAATAATTAAAGTTTTGTTTGGATACAATATGACAGACACAACTAAACAGATTTATAGACAACATAAAATCCTTAATTTTGTACAATTGAGAGATTATATTACTATACAACAAAATTACTTTGATTCCATATTTAAAAAGTGTGAGCCAGAAAAAACAAAATTACTGAGAAATACGAAACGTAATTTTGCTGTGCCTAATTATAGGAACAGTTATGGACAAAGGAATAGAGAATTCACCATTCTCCACATTTTTAACACACTGCCAGATGAACTTAAAATTAAAACTTATTATACTGAAATGAAAAATTCTGTTAAATGTTGGCTTTTGTCTTTTCCAAATTAAAGTGTCACCAAATTGGTTAGTTAGTCACCAAAGTGAGTTTTACTTCTGTTTATAGTATTTTAATTGTATATAAGTTTAGTTTTATTGTAACTTACACTTCTTAACTGTATATAGCTTTATTTTAGGATTGCATATCATTGATTGCATTTTTAAATAATTTTATAGAATTGGCCTATTATTTTATACAAACATAATTGTAATTACATTTGTTAAATTTATCTGTTTCTGTTGCATATTTTTTTTTTTTTTGGTATGTGTTAATGAACTGAGCCTGTCAAACCCTTATATTTGTAACTTTAGTGCTGTAGGTTTTAACCTTTGGTTGTACAAACAGTTGTTTGGCACATACAAGCTCGTATGAGCTTCGTGCTGTTTCGAAATAAATTATTACTAAATTAAAAATTTATTATTATACATTATTGTTCTACATCAAGAATTTCAAGTTGTTTGTGGATCACCGCTGTATTGTTTCTGTTTCCATCTTTAAATAAAGTTTTTAAGGATTTATTAACAATTCTTTGTATAATAATAATAATAATAATAATAATAATAATAATAATAATAATAAT